>APFE030109989.1:13377-45000 GCA_000404065.3 Pinus taeda | reverse complement strand
ATTATTCATGGATTTCTAATGAATTGTTTAAAACAGGGCTAGATTGTGTGATCAGAAGATGTGTTCGGGAAGATGAAATACCTGACATCCTCAAGGCATGTCATGATGAACTGTGCGGTGGACACTTTGGTGACAAGAGGACAGCCTATAAAATCCTTTCTTTAGGATATTATTGGCCTTCTCTCTTCAAAGATGCAAAACAATATGTCAGAAGGTGTGACAGCTGCCAGAGAGTTAGGAGACCGACTCTTTCAAATGAAATGCCATTACAGCCATAGGTACTCATCGAACCCTTTGAAAAATGGGCTTTAGATTTCATTGGACCAATTAATCCACCATATAAACAAAAGAAATATATATTGGTTTGCACTGATTATGTCACTAAATGGGTAGAAGCCAAGGCATTGCCTTCTGCCACTGAAAATTCAGTTGTTCAATTTCTCTTTGAGGATATTTTTACTCGTTTTGGTGTCCCAAGAGAAATTGTGACAGAGCAGGGAAGTCAATTTACCTCTAACTTGATGGAGAAGCTGATGGAACAATACAAAATCAAGCACAAAAAATCTACTCCTTACCATCCTCAAGCAAATGGCCAAGTGGAATCTACAAATAAAGTTCTTGAGAGCATCATCACCAAAATTGTTCATCTCCACATAAGAGATTGGGCAGAAAGGCTTCCTGAAGCCTTATGGGCCTACAGAACTACATGGAGGAACACAATAGGGAATTCTCCCTATGAACTTGTTTATGGGAAAGAAGTCCTGCTCCCCATTGAGTTTCAAGTCAAGACCTTCAAGATGGCAGTCCAGTTGGGGATGAATCTATCAGAAGCCCAAAAGCACAGAATGGAGCAGCTGAATGAGCTAGATGAGATCAGACAAGATGAAATTCTAAGGACTGATCTAGTTCAACATCAAAGAGCTAAGTGGCATGACAGATATATTAAAGAGAGAAAGTTTCAAGAGGGAGTTTGGGCTTTACTGTTTGATTCCAAGTTTAAAGATTTCAAAGGGAAATTTCAGACTCATTGGCTTGGGCCATATGAGATTGATAAAGTCTTTAACAATGGAGCAGTAAGAATCAAGACCATTAATGAATTTCAGACTCCTCTTATTGTGAATGGCCACCGATTGAAAATTTATCATAAGCCACTTTCCAAAGAAGAGTTTGTCAAAATATTCCAAGTGAATTCTGCAATAAGGCTGGTGGAGAAGAATCATTCTCCCCCATCAGCCTAATCTTTGTTTCTTGTAGTTTTTGAAAAAAAAAAAAAATGTGTATAAGCCTAAAAACCAATCATGGATTGGTAGTCTTATACAGAAAATATAGAGTGAAAATCAGGGACACCTGACACTCTATATTTTCCAAAAAAAAATCTCCTCTCCTTTTCTTTCCATCTTCACTTCATCTCACTCACCCATTTCATTCCATCTCATTCTCATCTCCATTTCACTTGATTCCACTCCATTTTCACTTCATTCTCATTCCATTTCATTCCATCAATAAAAGTCCCCCTTCAGGACTATTTTCATTCAGTTGGTTTTCCTCTAAGCTATCTTTGTGCAGTTCAGGGGGTGTTGTCTCAGTTTCCGCAGCCGTAACCAGTTTCTGCAGCTAGAAACGATTTCCGCAGCTAGCATCACTCTGTTTTCAAAATACAATCAACTGTTCGTGCCAAAATCATGAATGCAGGTGTACTTGAGCTAAAGACATGGGGCATCTCCAAGATATCAAAGAAGAGCAACTGGTTAGAAACCTTGAGCAAAGATTGACAAAGTTTCCAAAGGTATGATAAAAAATCTTTATCAAATAACATTTCAAGTCATAATTATGTATAGTTATTAAACCATAATCGGTTCTCCTATGTGCACTGATTTAATATATTAGCCCACTATCATTCTTATTCTGCAATATCACTCCACACACCTCGCATTCATTTCGCTAACGGTCTTATGATTACTTTGAGTTTAAGCTCAAGAATGACTGCACTTCTATTTATTACTCGTACTCTTAATACGTGACCTATTGTGTTACGACCTTCTCAGCCGTAATTTCTGCAGTCGTCTGTTGAGACGTGTAAAATCTTATACACAGTCATCCGACTCGAGAGAATCCTGTCGTTACTCCACTCGCTTATCACTCGCATACATTCACATTTCATTTACCACTACTCACCCATTGTTCCTCCTGTGATTTGGGCATTTCTCTATTTCCGACACAGTCACTACAGTTTTCTCTACACTTTGATTGCAGCCACTACAGTCATCCTAAACCCCGATTGCAGTCACTGCAGTCTATCCTAAAAACCCTGTAACAGAGCTATTTTTCCTTAACCCTCATACGCAGAAGAACCCTCAGTGGATTTAAAATAGAGGATGGGAAAATTGTTGAGAGCCGAGCCGGAAGGACTGAAATACTTGGAGTGTTATCCCCAAGTTAAGGAATTGTTGAAGAAATTCAGATGGCTCCGATTTATCCAGAAATTTAAAGGGTATAACAAGGAGGTGACCAAAACTTTTGTGAGGTCCTTTAATGGACAAACAGTGGAGGTTGGAGACTTGAAGTTTATAGTGACTGAGGCCATAATAGCAGCTGCCACGGGCCTACCTCAAGAAGGTGAAAGGTGGTTTAAAAATAGAAGCGTGGATGATCAAATTTGGAGAACCATGCTACAAAACCAAGGTATGGATACCACTGTATTTACAAGAGGCATCCCTGTGCATGTATTAAAAGAGGAATGGTCTAGTCTACTGTTAGTCATCCAGAAATTTATCACATGTGAAGGTCGTTTTGGCTCTATGTATATGTATCATGTCAGGCTGATGATGAATTTCATAGATGGTCACACTCTTAATTTGCCTCATTTTCTGCTATCAAGTTTGAAAAAGATGAGTGTTACGGTTCAAAAACATGTAGGTAATATTGAACCTCATCTTTACCATCATGGGCTCATTAAAATTCTTATTGAGGATCAGTTGAAGAAAACTAAGGATACATGGGAACAATTTTTACAAGAAACTACTTCCAAGAGCCGTCTGAGGCCTCTGGAAGTATTCCACCAAAAGTTCCAAGGAAAAGTAGGAGGAAGGAGAAAAATGTTGCAGTCCAAGACTCCCCTACAAAAGAAATTCAAGAAACTGTCCAAAAAGAGGAAGATGACCAAGTTAAGAGTAAGAAACAGAAGAAATAAAAAGGCATAATTACCATTCAAGAGGTCTCTCTATTCCCTGAGCAATCCTTAGAAGAAGATTACCAGCCTCTGTCAGAAAGACTAGTAGATCTTCAAGCTGCTGCCATGGCCAAGAAAAAGCAAAAAGGAAAACAGAGTGCACAAAAGAAGAGTATGAGTTCATCTTTGAGAAGGAGCTCTAGGCTAAAAGGGAAGTGGAAGAAAACTAAGGGAGATCAGTCTTACTTTATTGATTTAAGTGAAGAGGCACTTGAGAAATCTCCAGCTCAGCCAAGCCTTGACTCAAGTCCTCCACGTGAGGAAAGCCCTTTTCGGCCGTAAAGAGAGAGCAGTCCTCCTCCACCAGATTTTGAGTTTAGACAGAGAAAGTCACCTGAGGTAGATCCTAGTTAGCAAGAGGTATATAATTACCTTGAATCCTTAGGACAATCAGCTGGAGGACCAAGTACCTCTCTGCCACTTGATGCACAAGTTCAGTCTTTGAAACAGGAAGTATTTGAGCTAGAAGTCCTAAATAGACATATCATACAAGAAAATGAAGCACTTAAAGAGCAGGGTAAGGTAGACAAGATTGTCCATGATAATACTATGCTTCATTTAGGACTGTGGCAGAAGAAAAACAGAAGACTGAAGAAGAGATGCAAAAAGTTAAGCAGAGCATTGATTAACCTCAAGTTCAAATGTCTAGTTAGAAAGCCAAGTATGATGATGATGATGGCATCAAAGAAGAAGAAAAGAGGACTAGACGTCCTTGCAGAAGCCTCAAACCATGTGGATTAGAGGGAAATAACTCAATTTTGGTTGCATGAGGACATGCAACACCTTCACAGTGGGGGTATGTTGAGCCTCAAACCTGCACCTTCCTATACACCCTCTTAGTCTTCTTCCTCCACTCACTTCATCCACCCATTTGTTAAATCATTGCATTACAGTCTAAAAAGGACTTTTTATATGGTTTTCTGACTATACTTATGACTGTTGTTCGGTTTAGTTTTTTTTTTGTTCATGCAGCTACGGAAACTTGTCAGTTTCTGCAGCTAGCACAGGTTTCCGCAGCTAGCCCATGATTCCACAGATATTTTGTTAAAAGCTATGCTACAGGTGTCCTATGAAGAAATGAGCTACATGGGCAAGCTCTAGGTGGCGGATACATGGAACGTGTGCCTTCAAATTAGCCAAATCATCCATGGAAGGCCACAGTCAACGAAGGTTAAAGACGAGCACAACCAAAGAGTTCAGCGGTGGCACGTCACTGTTTTGGACACGTGAATGATACGTGGCATAGTCCTCATCTCGCGAAGGCACCAGCACACCTGGAGATCATTCCCAAGACCTGAATCTAACAGCCAACCACTCTGAAGATTTAAGAAACATGATGACAGTTACATTAGATCCCGGCTGAAGGGATCTACGTGTCTTTAGCAACGCAGTTAATAGCGTAGAAGTTTGTTAATTAGCTTTAGCATTTTGGCATTATAAATAACGCGTCGATGGATGCTGTAAAAGAGCTTTTTGGATATGTATGTGAATTCTAAACTGTTTATGTGAATTCCGAACTGCTGCTATCACCCCACTTTTTTTATATGCTGCTGTTTTAATACATGAGAAGACTTTTCTGAGTTCATCCGTGTGATTATTGGTTGATTGGCTGAAGTGGCAGAGGGCCCCTGCACGTTGAAGCCTTGTAAAGTTCTCATTTAGTTTTATTATGTTTTTGTTTTTATCATTAGCTTGTACATAATATACTGTTTGATGTTTCTGTTGTTTATATTTTCACCTTTGTTTTCTTAGAGATGTAAACTGATCAGTGCTTTTCTACAGGTTTTCTTAGGTAGCCCAGGCAATTTTTCATCTTTTTGATAACTATTGGCATATGAGATCATCCTGTCCTTCCTGCTAACTTTCATTTTCTGAATTTTAAATTCAGCATTGTCCTTTTCAAGTTGTCATTTGCTTATTTATTTTTCTGCTATTTAGATATCATACTGCTCACCAATTTATGGTTCATTTCTATGGTCAAGTGACTCTATCAGCAAGAAATCAGAATATTACTAATTGTAGTGTGATTTAGTTATCATATTTCTTACTCATGGTTGCTTTCCACAAGGTAGATTGAGCTGATTGGTAAAGGACTAGAAGATTTCAAGTAGTGTGATTGGTTTCTTTTATGTAATTTACTTTCTTGTCATTTAGATATCATATTGATTGACATGTTCATGATTACTTCCCCAAGGTAGATTGAGCTGAAGGGTAAAGGATTTGAAGAGTTCAAGTAGTGTGATTAGTTTCTTTTATGCAATTTACTTTCTTGCCATTTAGATATAATATTGCTTGGCTTGTTCATGATTACTTCCCACAAGGTAGATTGAGCCGAAGGGTAAAGGATCTGAAGAGTTTAAGTAGTGTGAATTAGTTGCTTTGCTTTAAGTTTGAGTTGTTTTTAGTTTTTTTGCTTTCTTTTCATTTCGGCAGCAAGGATACTGGGCCATTGTCATTAGTTCACTATTTGATGCATTTATTTCCTCTTAAGAATTGATTTCATTTTAGTTATTTTAAAGCTTTCTTTTGAGCACTTTCAAGTTTAGAAACCATCACCGTCTACACTCCATACTTCACTTTCATCCTCGCCATCACACATTAGGAAAAAAATAAATCGAAAAACAAACTAAAAAGCTCAAAACGACAAAAGACTAAGGAAATGATTATCTAGTACTATTGTGGTCACCGACAACCCCCCTCTTTTGTTTGGTATTAGCAATAACACCAAGCAAATAGGGGACCCTTAGTAAAAAATTCAAACAAACATCCCCATGAACATTTTTTTTTTGTTTTCCTTAGAATTTTATCACAACAAAGCAAAGGAAACACTTCTTTTATGAGCATAACGAACCACGAAGAAGCGATGCTAAATTCATCGCATCGCATTTACCATAAGCGCTCTTAAATGAAAAGCTTAAGAAATCCCTGACGGCCGATGTGCGATGTCGCATATCGCGGCAATCGCGTAGAGAAAAACAGAATGACTAATATCTGCGATCTGTGATTTGCGATCTGTGATCCACAATCCGCGATCTCCGATCTGCGATGATCCGATATTGCGATACAACAATACTATAACGCAAACCTGTGATCTGCCATGATCCGATATTACGATACCACAATACTATAACGCAAACCTGCGATCTGCGATGAGCGCGAATTTTGCTCAGCACAACATTCAAGGAAAGCTGTCCATTAATCAGAATAAAGCGCGCGCCTGTGAAAAAGAAATTAATGATTGTACGAATGGCTGCTTTTCATTTTTCGAAGAGTCAGTTCACTTTGAATGTCGTGATTATACACACGCAAGATCTGAAGCTTTCATATAAATCTTTATTTTCATTTACTCTTTCCTTTAGGCAAATTATAAAACATGAGATAACATGGAGAAATTTTTTCAGGAAACATCTAAGGAAAAGGGGAAAGCACCGATGATCGGAGAACACAGAAGAGACCTCTTCAGAAGTAGGAACCACATAAGATAGGACTACAGATTCTAGAGTATCACTCAGCAGATGCTAACGACCGATAGGTCATCTAAAGCTCAGAATCAAAGGCGCACAAAAGTAGCACGATTACAAAGATACCTGAAGCTTACACGCCAAAAAAGCTCGGAATGAAGAACGAAGGCAGTTTTCAATCCAGAGAATTGCTCGGAAAGTGAAGTCTTCTGACTCATCAAGTCGTTCGCAAAGACAGAAACCGAAATAGCAAAAGCAGAACCAGTTTGAGGGAAATTTGGGTTATTACCAAGTATACACTCAGTCAGCGGGTGATTCTCTAAAATATCTGATAGTTTACCAAAAAAGTGGTGCCAGCCCTTGTTACTGCTATTTTTATAGCACACACGAAAGTTAAAGGCAACCAACCGACTCTTCTTAGACGAATGCTGCACACTTACAGCACTAAGGAGCAAATACAGAAATAGTTCAAAGTCAGATTTAATTTTAGAAATGATTTGCTTTATTAGAGGGATGGTCCTTTGAAAACCGGATCCCAAATTTATGTAATCAAGTTAATTAGTTAGCAGTATTTAAACCCTTCTCAGGAATTTAGAGAAGGGTTGGGAGATTTGTCAAAAACGCGTCCTCAGAACATGCACTTTTGCGCCCTCAGAGGTGGTTTTGATGAATGGATGGATCAAGGTTTATTAATGTTTGCATCTGATGTCTGCTACTGATGTTGCACTTCTGTACTCTTACTAGATGTTAGAACAAGGAGAGATAAATCATTATTGCTTGAAGCTTATGAGTGGAACCAGTCATAAATGGTACTTTTATCTCTTGACTATTCCTGCTTATGTTCTTTAAGTGATTTATAGTTTCAGTTGTTTATATGTCATTGTATGAGTGTATGAGTTATCATTTGGCACTTTTGTACGGTGGAGTCATACTATCTATGCTTGACATATGAGTAACTTAGTATGCGATATGCTGTTCATAATTGTTTTGTCTAACTTCTTATGCAAAATAGTTTATCTTTAATGATTTCTATTCGTATGATAGCTGAATGATCTTTATTACCAGTTATTGTTCGAAATATTTTTAGATCGCATAATAGGAGATATATACCCCGGGTTAGTGTAGATTAGATGTGTTGATTCTCACTAGATTACAATAGCATAGAGTTAGTTTAAAGAGTCTGAATTAGATTAGCTTTAAATTCCTCTTAGATCAGCATAGTTCAAACTCTACACACACATGCACAACTAAGGTCGGGAAACTGGTCCCGTTATCCCCAGTCGGACCCGCTATACCAAACGGGATAAGGAGCTGCCAACCAAGGTCCGGACCGGGTGGGTATCCCCCTTGTTGTCGACCCGATTTTTGGGGCTTCAACATAAATGATGCTAGAAAGAGGGCTTGAACTATGAAAGGCACCTAAATCAAAATCTAAATACCATTCTGAGAGTAAATCACCCTCATCAACTCCCCCGACTTCCTCAGAATGTTTAAATTCAGAATCAGAAGTCGGTTGAATAATAACCATTGCTACATACCCTAATATTTCAGACCAACCTACCATCGAACCCCCTGAAGTTCAAAATCTCATTCACAAACTCCAGGGATTTTCTACTTTTTCACTAGGGTCTGATAAATCTCAAAGCAGTGTGACTTCGCAATACAATCCTACTCATCCCCTGACCAGGTTAAAGAGCGGAAAATTTGGCATCCAGCTAACTGAACTCCCTCTTCCCACAAGAAAAAGAGCAAGTAAAACATCACTGCACTCTGACAGTGAGACTCTATCATCTACATCATCCATCTCAACCCCCTCATCGCGAAGTCAACCGCCCACATCTTCATTCCAAATCACTCATCCACCTTCCACAACCCCTCTTCCCCAATCATCCAAGATCATATTATCTTCATCTTCACATCCTCAAGGATCATCTCCTACACTTGCAATCACCAGTAGCTCAAAGATGGCTCAAGCCCCATGGAACAATCTTGGAGCGGTTTTAATGCCTCCACCCCTGAGCCAAATACCACCCCATCCTGAGAAATGGCTACCCAAGTTCAACCCAGAAGCAGGCATGCTAGCTGAAGAGCACATTAACAATTTCATGCTCTCTGTCAATCTCAACGTAGTTACCAATGAAGATGTTGTGGTCCGGCTTTTTCCCTATACAATGCAAGGAACTGCCGGGTCATGGTACTTTTCATTACCTTCCGGGTCTATAACGAGTTGGGACATCTTTCAGAATCAATTCCTCACCAAATTTGGTGATGATAGATCAACAACAACATTAATCAGTGACCTATCCAATCTTAAAGCTGAAACTAGAGAACCCATCAAAGATTTCAATCTACGATTCAATAAGATTCTCAACAAAATTCCCACTGCTTCCCAACCTAGCGAAGAAGTACCATGTGAATGGTATATCACGGCCTTACCATCAAACTTAGTAGTCTTCGTAGATAGGGCAAATAAAACAACTTTAGTTGAAAACCTAACAGAGGCAATAGCAGTAGAGAAACGCGTTATAGCTTTGGAGAAACAATCTGCGATAGAAGAACGCAAATCTAAAAAGATCACCTTCAAGGAAGACCCCAAGAAGAAACAGACAAAATATCCTTTCGATTTGGAAGGGTTGCAGAAAGTATTAAAGACCATGTCCAATGAGATGATTGACAGAAAGAAACAAGTGGCAGAAACTTCTTCAAAAAAGTCCTTCAGAACTTTTAAAAGAGGCCCTTCAATGGATACGAAACCACCCAACCCTATCTCAAATGTCGAATCCGAAGAAGAGGAAGAAGAAGAAAGAACCATTTAAGGACAACCGATGATGAAGAAGTTGTGGAACTAAAAGGAATGTGGGATTTCATCCTCCCACAAGAAGAAGATCAAGAATCATTTCCGGTTAGCACACGAAGCAAAAGCCAACTTGATGCTCCCCAAACTACCCCTAAACAGAAGGGCGCAAGCCCTACAGTAAAAGAAAAAGTCGCAACAAAGAAAACAACCGCGAAGGCGACTCAATCTAGCCCAGTCCAACTAGATCAAACATCTCCATCAAGAACACTAATAGTGTCAGATGAAATGGACTACAATATTATCGATGACATGAAAAAGACTAGGGCTAATATCACCCTTTATGAATTGAGCAAATTGAAACATCAACAGAAGATAATGATGAAAGAATTACACGCTGTACCCACCACATCTTTTCCTATAGCTATAGCTACACACAACATGGGAAGACCCCCAATCAACATGGCCAATAAGATCAATCCAAATGACATCCCCTTGATTGGAGGGAGATCAAGATCGCACACTCCCCCCTTTTTGCTCACTTATGAAATCTTCAATAAAAACATGCACAATTGTTTGGTAGATTCTGGAGCTTCAACAAATATTTTACCCAGATCAATATGTGCCAAGTTAAACATTCAACCACAGAAATCCGCGGTGCGCATAGTTCAGCTTGATCGGTCTCAGGTCGAAGTGATTGGTGAACTTAATCAAGTCACCATAAGATTATCATCTAACCCCAAGGTATGTCAGGTTATCGACATTCTAGTAGTTGATATCCCTGAATTCTACGGCCTAATTCTCAGCAGGGATTGGTCCGAAAAACTCCGTGGATACTTCTCAACTGACTGGTCGCACATGTGGTTACCATATAATGGTAAACCAAATCAAATAAAGGTTGAACGAGAGTTACACCAGAAGTACATAGTAACAAAATTGGAGGGAGAGAATGAAGTGATAGCATACAACAATAGCATCATAGGAAATTACTCGACAGATTCTTTCCTCGGCAATTTCAATGCTCATACATCACCTTACTTAGAAAATTTATTTGTGTCCCAAGTCGAAAATTTTTCCCAAACTGATAATTCAAAGTGCGTTAGTTTTGTAGAAGAACATATAAATACATATTTGTTTTGGAAACTATATTTCAATGGCTCTAAATCTAACGAAGGAGCAGGAGCAGGATGCGTTCTGATTAGTCCAGAAGGGAACAAGACAATGCTTACATGCAGACTTGAATTTGATTGCATGAACAATACAGCAGAATATGAAGCCTTGGTGCAAGGCCTATACAAAGCAATCGGGTTGAACGTCAAGTACCTTCAAGTCTATGGAGACTCTGAGATTGTGGTCAAACAGGTACGTAACACCATACATTACCTATCAAGTCATTTGAAACACTATCAATCTCTAGTACAGGATCTGACTGAACATTTCATAGCATTCAATATTTTCTCAATCCCAAGAATTCAAAACGCAAGCGTAGACCTTTTAGCCAACATAGCCTCTAGACTCATTCCCTCCGAAGATTTTAGTCCAGATAGATTCTCGATAGAATTAATCTTTAAACCGTCCGTCCCTGACAACATTACAAACTGGAGAGTATTCAATGACGATCCTGATATTGTAAGTTTCCTCACCTCTGAAGGATCCTACTCCAATCAAATAATTGATGAAGACCACGACGATCGACAAATACAACAAAGTAGCACTGATAATGCTATACCCAAATCAGTGGTTAAGTTAGAAGACTTATACGATTTAAAAAGTCGGTTTAAGAGGTCTACTAATTCTAAGCTCTACAGTTCAACTCTGAACTATGAATCAGTAAACCTTGGAACCGATGATAAAGCGCAAAACGTTAATCTAGGCCACGACCTAGCCCCTGAAGAAAAACTAGCATATATTCGTCTTTTGAGACAATACAAAAATGTTTTCGCTTGGAATTATGATGAGATGAAGACATACGACACGTCCATTATTCAACATACTATCCCTATGATCGACAATGAGAAACCTGTCCAGTAGAAACTCAGAAAAATCCACCCCAATCTAGAAAACCAAATAAAGACTGAGCTGAATAAGTTGTTAAAGGCCGGAATAATTTTCCGCGTCAGACATTCCAAGTGGGTCTCCAATATGGTACCCGTTAGAAAGAAAAGCGGAGATATTAGAATCTGCATCGATTTTCGGAACCTCAACAAAGCCTGTCTAAAAGATAATTTTCCACTCCCTCCTATGGAGCAAATATTACAGGCAGTAGCAGGTTAAGAATTAATGTCTTTCTTGGATGGATTTTCAGGATACAACCAAGTGCTGGTACATCTCGATGATCAGCTAAAAACCACATTCCGAACCAAATGGGGCACATATGCATATCGGAAAATGCCATCTGGTTTAATCAATGCCGGTGCCACGTTTCAAAGAGCTATGGACATCGCATTCAAAGGTTTAGTAAATAAAGCCGTAGTGATTTATTTAGATGATATAACAGTATACTCTAAGAAGCGAGGTGATCATCTCAGAGACCTGAAACAAATATTTCAACGATGTTTAAGGTATGGGATTTCACTTAACCCAAAGAAATATTTTTTCACATTAAGTGAAGGGAAACTTCTAGGATTCATAGTATCAAAATCTGGTATTCACATTGAACCTGATAGAATCAAAGAAATTTCCGAAATATCATTGCCTCATAATAAAAAGGCCATGCAATCCTTTCTTGGTCAAATCAGTTTTGTGAAAAGATTTGCCCCACATTTTTCAAGAATTGTTTCTCCTTTGCAAACCATGATAAAAAAGAATTCAAATTTCAAATGGGGTCTAGACGAGCATGAAGCATTCAATCTGATCAAACAAGCTATCATTAATGATCCGTCTTTAGCAACCCCGAATTTTTCAGAATCTTTTATCTTATACACATTCACCTCAGAAAAATCATATGCCGCGATTCTAACTCAAGCGAATCAAGAGAAAGCGGAAGCTCCAATTGCATTTTTTAGCTCTAATTTACAAGGGGCTGAACTCAATTATTCAGATGTAGAGAAACAAGCATACGCCGTTTTCAAAGCGATCAAGTATTTCAAACCTTTCTTACTTAAAACCCATACCAAGGTCATAGTACCGTTTCCGGCGGTAAGAAATCTTTTAATACAGAAAGATGTGGGTGAAAAAAGAGCGAATTAGATCACTGCTTTACAAGAATACGACCTTGAAATCAAACTAGCAAGCATTGTGAGAGGCCAAGGCTTCTGCAAAATGTTGGCTGGAGCATCGCATATTCCTGAAAGCTCATCCGAGGAAGTACAAACGTATGAGGTAAGCCTAAATGATATAGAATCTTTATACGCTGACACCATTTATTATCTCAAAAACGGGTATGCTCCGGCACACCTGGATCACACCAAGAAAAGAGCCCTGAGATTAAAGGCTAAACAATATCAGCTCATAAATGATGTTTTGTTTAAAGAAATTATGATTCTGTGCTTCTTAGGTGTCTTGAGAAAACTGAAGCCAAAAATCTTTTACAGGAACTCCATGATGGACCTGCAGGCAGACACTATGCTGGAGATGCCACCGCACACAAGATCTTACGAGCGGGGTATTATTGGCCCACACTGTTCAAAGACTCACACAGTTACGTGAGGAAATGCCAAATCTACCAAACTACTGTAGGGAGACAAAGGAAACCGTCCATGCCACTACAACCGGTAAACATTGAGCAACCATTCAGTCAATTGGGCTTGGACATAATAGGTGAGATCGTTCCTCACTCTTCTAAGCACCATAGGTATATCCTCACGACAACTGATTATTTCACTAAATGGGTAGAAGCGGTACCTCTCAAGACAGCTAATTTTGAAAACATCATTGAATTCATTGATCAATTTATAATCACTAGATTTGGATTGCCATCAGCTCTAATTTTTTATAATGCTTCTTACTTTTCTGGGAATGCAATGACTGATTTCGCACTTAAAAGAGGATTTAAACTAAAATATTTGTCCAACTACTATCCGCAAGGAAACGGATTGGCTGAGTCAACAAATAAAAACCTAATCAGGATTATTAAAAGGACAGTTGACCAGAGCCAGAAGAATTGGCACAAAACCTTGGTAAATTCTTTATGGGTAGATAGAATAATGAAGAAAGCTTCAATAGGCACTTCTCCCTTTAACTTAGTTTATGGGAAGGAAGTGGTTCTTCCAACTCACTTAATGATTCCCTCCTTTTCTTTAGTACAGTACATCGATGAGGTATCTACTTCCTCCTTACAATTAAGACAAATGGAAATAATTAAATTGGAAGAACAACGAGAACAAGCTAAGAAAACCCATGCTCATCACCAAGTGCTAATAAAATCCTCTTTTAACTCAATCATAATGACCAGAAAAAGCTTTCAGATGGGAGATCTAGTTTTGAAACGGGATAAGGCTCATGAAGAGAAAGGCAAACATACAAAATTCCAGAAAATGTGGCTTGGTCCTTTTCAGATTGTAGAAGTCATAGGCCCATCAACGTTTGTGTTGCAGGATTTAGCAGGTAGAAAGGATTCTTTGTCTGTTAATGGAAAAATCCTGAAAATATACTTTCCATAGAAGATAACTCTTCTAAATTTTTGTAGGATAGCTTTTTGTTTTTTCTTTCTTAGAAATAAAACCAGTTGTATATGGTTACTACAGGAATTCACTTTAAATGGACACCAAATCCTCTGTTTGATTTTGATTTTTCACTTGTACAAACAATAAAAGTTTCTGAAAAATCTGATCTTTATTATTGACGGATAGAGTCCAACTTTACCCTAGATATGATACTAGTTCTGACTTCAAAATTTTTATGAAAGCAACCTTTGGCAAAAAACTTGTTTTATATCAGCACAATGAAAGGTATCAATAATAAAATGAGTATTCTCTGTAAAACTGCTATTTCCCAAACTCTATTATTATCGTCCAGAACTTTCTTAAGGAAAAACAATGAGCTCCTCCCTGATAAAAGGAAATCGCAACATTCAGAGAAGTAATCTGAGAAAGCACTATATCTCAAAGAATAAGAGGTCTCATCATGAGCCGGCTTATCATGATCACAAGATATTATAACTTGCTGACCTTGCCAATACTGTCCACCAAAACAGGGCAACGACTTAAGATTGTTGCAATCAAAAGACAAGGGTTCTCATCACGAGCCAGCTTGTTCAGCAAAAGTGTAAATCAAGTGAATGACTGTGTCACAAATTGGCCACCAAAACAAGACATTGTTCTTTAGAGAATAAAAAAGAAAAAGTGTCAAAATGGGTTTTTCTCTAAAAAATTGTAGATTGCTTTAAGCAGGATAAAGGATCATTGCTGGGTAACAGGTAACCCTGTCGAGGCTATGGACGCCTGCTGGCAGCAGAGGCTCTACCTACAGTAAATGAGCATATTTTAAAGGACTAGCATAGAAGAGATGACCTCATTTTATCTTTAAAAAGGACCAAGTAATGGCCGGTGTAGATACAAGTGGCTAAACTTTAGGAAGCGAAAGATTGGAATAGAGAAAAGTTGAAACAAAGTATCATCGATAGGATAAGACATAATGTTCTCTATCTGTCCATAACAAAGTTTAGACTGATGAAATTTTTTTTGTCTCGGAAGTTGAATTTCAATAGAAAGTCAGAGATAACTGGTTCTTCCCAGTGAATCGCCATTGTTGTGGTCACCGACAACCCCCCCCTTTTGTTTGGTATTAGCAATAACACCAAGAAAATAGGGGACCCTTAGTGAAAAATTCAAACAAACATCCCCATGAACATTTTTTTTTTTGTTTTCCTTGGAATTTTATCGTAGCAAAGCAAAGGAAACACTTCTTTTATGAGCATAACGAACCATGAAGAAGCGATGCTAAATTCATCGCATCGCATTTACCATAAGCGTTCTTAAATGAAGAGCTTAAGAAATCCCTTACGGCCGATGTGCAATGTCGCATATCACGGCAATCGCGTAGAGCAGAACACAATGACTAATATATGCGATCTGCGATTTGCGATCTGTGATCCACAATTCGTGATCTGCGATTTGCGATGACCCGATATTGCGATACCACAATACTATAACGCAAACCTGCGATCTGCAATCTACGATCTGCGATGAGCACAAATTTTGCTCAACACAACGCTCAAGGAAAGTTGTCCATTAATCAGAATAAAGCGCGCGCCTGTGAAAAAGAAATTAATGATTGTACGAATGGCTGCTTTTCATTTTTCGAAGAGTCAATTCACTTTGAATGTCATGATTATACACACGCAAGATATGAAGCTTTCATATCAATCTTTATTTTCATTTACTCTTTCCTTTAGGCAAACTATAAAATAGGAGATAACATGGAGCAATTTTTGCAGGAAACATTTAAGGAAAAGGGGAAAGCACCGATGATCAAAGAACACAGAAGAGACCTCTTCAGAAGTAGGAACCACATACGATAGGACTACAGATTCCAGAGTATCACTCAGCAGATGCTAACGATCGATAGGTCATCTGAAGCTCAGAATCAAAGGCGCACAAAAGCAGCACGATTACAAAGATACCTGAAGCTTACACGCCAGAAAAGCCCGGAATGAAGAACGAAGGCAGTTTTCAATCTAGAGAATTGCTCGGAAAGTAAAGTCTTCTGACTCATCAAGTCGTTCGCAAAGACAGAAACTGAAATAGCAAAAGTAGAACCAGTTTGAGGGAAATTTGGGTTATTACCAAGTATACACTCAGTCAGCGGGAGATTATCTAAAATATCTGATAGTTTACCAAAAAAGTGGTGCCAGCCCTTGTTACTACTATTTTTATAGCACACACGAAAGGGAAAGGCAACCAACCGACTCTTCTCAGACGAATGCTGCACACTTACAGCACTAAGGAGCAAATACAAAAATAGTTCAAAGTCATATTTAATTTTATAAATAATTTGCTTTATCAGAGGGACGGTCATTGGAAAACCGGATCCCAAATTTATGTAATCAAGTTAATTATTTAGCAGTATTTAAACCCTTCTCAGGCATTTAGAGAAGGGTCCGAAGATTTGTCAAAAACTCGTCCTCAGAACATGTACTTTTGTGCCCTTGAAGGTGGTTTTGATGAATGGATGGATCAAGGTTTATTAATGTTTGCATTTGATGTCTGCTACTGATGTTGCACTTCTGTACTCTTAGTAGATGTTAGAACAAGGAGAGATAAATCATTATTTCTTGAAGCTTATGAGTGGAACCAGTCATAAATGGTACTTTTATCTCTTGACTATTCCTGCTTATGTTCTTTAAGTGATTTATAGTTTCAGTTGTTTATATGTTATTGTATGAGTGTATGAGTTATCATTTGGCACTTTTTTGCGGTGGAGTCATACTATCTATGCTTGACATATGAGTAACTTATTATGCGATATGCTGTTCATAACTGTTTTGTCTAACTTCTTATGCAAAATAGTTTATCTTTAGTGATTTCTATTCTTATGATAGCTGAATGATCTTTATTACCAGTTATTGTTCGAAATATTTTTAGATCGCATAATAGGAGATATATACCCCGGGTTAGTGTAGATTAGATGTGTTGATTCTCACTAGATTACAATAGCATATAGTTAGTTTAAAGAGTCTGAATTAGATTAGCTTTAAATTCCTCTTAGATCATCATAGTTCAAACTCTACACACACATACACAACTAAGGTCGGGAAACTGGTCCCGTTATCCCCAGTCGAACCCGCTATACCAAACGGATAAGGAGCTGCCAACCAAGGTCTGGACCGGGTGGGTATCCCCCTTTTTGTCGACCCGATTTTTGGGGCTTCAACAAGTACATATAATACACTTCACTTCGTCAGTTTACGAACCAAGGGTTGACATTTTAAATAGCAATTTAGATCACACTAAATTGACCAAACAAACACCCTCAACAATACAAGGCTTTAGACCACTAATGCTCAATAGTTTATAGATTCAATGGATAGATGGAGAATACTGACTATACCAGCAGATGCATACATAAACACATATGAATGGCTGGCTACAGGAAGTAAATGAAAATTGCAAATCTAATTTATCAATGTATAGATAATATGACAATTATCTGGCATTAGACATAGTAGAAAACATCAATAACCTATTCATGTGCAAGCATAGAACAACAAATAAAATGGGAATTGAACATATAACAACAAAAGAAGCTTATATTGCTGGAGTGAAGATGCGAAGTTTACAGGAGTAGAGTCTCGACATCCTCCAAAGGTTGAACCCTTATTACATTTTTCTTTCAGAGATTTATAGCTCTTTATAATGCTCTCAAGCCTTGTGAGGCTTGAGAGGTCTTAATCTATCCTCCCTATATTGTTAGATGTTTGATGCCCTGACTAGGAAAGCATGGGTTCAGAGGTTCTTTCTTCTGACAGAAAAGTAACCGCATTCAGGTAGTTTGTTGTGCTGGCAGGAAGCTCTCTCATGCTAGAGGTGCCCCATGATCATTTGTTGATTTTGGATAAGCTGCACTGTTGATGCTCCATGACTGATTCTATTTGGAGCTGTGTTGCGTTGTTGATACCCATGATATTTATGTTTTTGGCTACCAGCAATGAAGCCTTCGATACCCATCATGCTATGATGCTCCATAATCGCTTCTTGACCTCTGTCTCTTGGCAATTGTTTCCCTTTAAATATTTAGAATGACTGTTTTTTTGTTAAACATAGAAAAATGTTGCAACTGTGCAAATCCCACCCATCTTTATTCTTCAAGACTTCAAAAGTCCTTAAAACTGGTTTATTCTTCTATTGGGTCCTCCCTCTAGGTCACTGTCGCAAGTCACACCTGGCCTGTTTCCTGTGTATTTGCTTTGTATAAAAAATACAAAAAATCATGAAAATCACATGAAAATAGCTCCCTCCAGACTTCAAATCTTATATATTTCCCTTCCCAGACCCTTTTGGGTCTAGGTCTTATCGCATATCTCTAACCCAAGGTTCCCTTTTTATTTTGTTAAACAACGAAATACATTGAAAATGCATTAAAAATCAGCTTCCTACAGACCTGAAATATTATCAATTTTCATTCCAAAACCCCTTCGGGTCATGGCTTTATCGCACTGGCGCTGCCAAAGGCTCCCTTTGTGTTTTTGTTATATAACAAAAATACTCAAAATACATTAAAATGGCCTTCCCATAGATTTGAAATCTTATGAAATAACACATATATAACCGTCAAGTCCACTTATCACATCGCACATATGAATGCGTAAGGCCCTACTCTTTCGCAATGTTCCGACGTGATATTGCAATGTTAGTTGTCGCAATCGCATATTGCCTAGGCCAAAGGTCTTTATGTAACACAGCTTATGTTCCCACCAATTGCGACCCGCCAATCCAATCATCAAAGATTGCTAATCGGGGGTGTCTTGCATCCAGTCTTAAGTCCTCCTTTGTGTACTGCTGATTATGATTTGCTGCTTAAATCTGGGTCATTGATTGGCCAGATCTAAAGGCTACTGTGCATTGCACTGTCTAAGCCTCCAATATGTGTTTTTCAGTATTTTTCAATGTTTTAGCCTCTTGATAGTGTTTTTCCTCTCTTTTAAGGGCTCTCCTCCTACGCTTGTTTCAATCTTTGGATAACATTAGGCAAATTTTGAAGACTTCAAGAGCATATTTGGATCCATTTTTGGGTCATTTGCAAACAAGGCTAACATTGGCTCCTTCTAGGGATGAAAGCCTCCCTATGAGGTTTCAAGAATTTCTGGCCGATGCCTTTCCTGTAACAACAAAATAAAATCTTCCTCCTAGTATTTCATTAGGCATGGAGTCTATTTTGCAAAGAAAACAAAAACTGGAAAAAAAAAACATATTTACAATGCCAAGGCTTTAAAGCCTTAAATGAAATAAAGTTTCAAGAACCGCCAATTTATTGGGGTACCAAAAACATCTCCTCCTTCCAGACTATGCAGAATAAAGGTATTGTTTTACTGAATTTGAGCGATGACAAACAGACCTGTCCATAAGGAGTCAAACTTACCATGATTACCTTTCTTTTCCTGAAATGAATCCCATTTAAGAACCCAGTCACCAACATGGAAATTTTCCACTTTTGCCTTCCTGTCAAAGGTTTCTTTGATTTTCTTCTAATGAACTTTTGACTTCTAAACCAACTGCTCTTTGATCTGCTATAGTTCAACCAAGTTATTCATTCTTCTTACCATGTCATTCTCTTCATCTTGTTCTTCTTGCAAGAATTTAACCACAGGGAGAATCAGCTGGATAGGGAAAATAGCATCATCTTAAATGGAGAATTCCCTATGGACTTTTTGATGGTAACTCTATCAGCCCATAGTGCAAACTTCAACTTGGAATCCTAGCTCTTTTTGTTGTCCTCTAATAGTTTTTGATTACCCTTACCAAAATCTTGTTAGATGATTCTACCAGGCCATTGCCTTGAGGATAATATGAGGTAGAATGCACCACATGAATGCCCATGGATTCAGTCATGTCAACCAATTCTTTTGCCTTGAAATTTGTTGCATTATCAATGACTAGTTTGGTTGGGCAACCAAATCTAGTGAAAATATTCCCATTCAAGAACTTTATGACAACTTGACGATTGGCATTCTTAGTGGCTATAGCCTCAATCCACTTGGTGAAATAATCAGTGGCTACCAAGATCCATTTGTGTTGACCACTAGAATGTGGGTTGATCTCAACTATAAAGTCCAAGCCCCACTACTGGAAGGGACCATTGACATGTACTGGCTTCAAGGGTAGAGATTTTAACTATTGTCTTCCAGCAAACCTCTAACACTTGTCACAAAATTTCACAAAAGAAAACACATCAGAGAACAGATTAAGCCAATAATACCCAGCCCTCAGGATTTTGTGGGTTGTGGTTTTCCAATAGTGATGCCCTCCATAGATGCTAAAATGGAACTGGTGTATGACTTTTGCATATTGTTCTTTATCTAGACATCTCAAGAGGATTCCTGATGGGTCTTTCCAATAAAGTAGATTTTTATTGCTGCGTAACAGAGGCCCCGCGTAACGGGTTTGGGACTCAAAGTCCTCAATTTTGGGAAAACGAATGGTAAACACCCCGCAAAGTGCACGGAGCGCGAATTGTAATGAGTCAAGTCTAAGGGTTGTGTTGTCACTCAGGTTGTTCCCTGCTTCCTGTAGGGAACACGGCCGAGGTAACCACTAACCAATATTTTAGCTGTAGGTCCTAGCCTACCTGCAACCAGAGAGGGCTCTCTCTTTGTAATTTAGCTTTGTTTTGAAGTGTTTTAGGCTAGTTATGATGAACAAGGTTTGGTTTTAAGTTTGTTGGATGGTGATCTCAAACAGAACTGGGATGCAAGTATATAACTGTTTTTTCCATTGGGCAATGGAGTCACTGAGAGTGTAATTATTGAAAGAGCTTCTTGGTGAAAAGGTAGTGCTACAGAGTAGGATAGGCAGGCTAGAAACAATTTTCAAATCTGGAAATGATGGAATGAAGTCAGGGAATGAAAGGCAATCAAGAATCTTTCATTATGCTGGCATAAGGAAAATGTATGAATATTGTGTAGGAGCAATTAAGGATTCCTAAACAGTATTCAAAATGAGAGAACTAGTGCAAACATGAGCAGTTAAGAATTCATATTTATGACTAGTCCTAAAGAAAACATAATTAATAACAAATATTGAACATAAGGTGCATTCAAACAAATCCTATGCTATTCTTCTTCTCTGTTACTAAGATTATGAAACATAAATGAGATTTACAAAATAGAAAACATAAAACACAGTTTAGTATAACTTATTGTTCCATAGCATGACACAGGAATTCTGTAGCAACTCCCAGAACATCCAATCCACCTTCAGATCATTCAAACATAGTGAACTTCAACCACCATTTGTATTAGCACAGTCTCATATGTTACAGCGCAATTAAGAAAGAAGAAATCATCCACCTCTAATACATCTCTTTTACAAGTATATATAGGCGTTTTTACAAAATATCCCATAGGGAAATATCTGGACATTAATGTATCCATCTACTCTGACATAATTAATGTCTATTTGTGGAAAAATTGCGCAGCAATAACTGAGGAATTAAAAGCTCTTTACTCATCATGGCAAGTGTCCTGTGTGCTGTTGACCTTTTGGCTCTGGTTTTCGGTGGGCGACCGCTTCCTTGCAATGTTGTCCTCTAGTGCTGCTCTTTGACACTTGTTCTGCGCTTTTGAATATTAGCGCGAATTTCACCCACTGTTAATTTGAATTTTATGGTAGCTAAACCACATTATACAATTTCCTCATGCAGTCCATAAATGAGAAGAGATTCAAACCACTTTAAAAATCTAAAGCAGACTTTGCCACCAATCCTCAGTTGGCAATTGATGTTTTCTTAACTTGTATAATGTTTCATCAGCTTTAGTGTAGGTATAATAATTTGTCCAAAATGGAAAAAGGTGTGCTACCTCATGCTCTATGTAAAACAAATCCTCTAGCTTGTCATATAAACTCCGCCCTGTGGGAGGGACTGCTTCTTCTGTACTGCTGGATGATGCTGTGATTTGATTTCGTATGAAGGTACTGAGCCTATTTGCATACAGTTCCTGTTTTAGTAGTCTTCCGGCACTAGTAACCAGATTGGGTAAACCTTTGGTTTGTAAATTTGCAAGCCTCTATCTAGAATAATTTACCTCTCTCTGCATTTCTTGGCACTTCCTTTCTATAGTCTAGACAAAATTCCTCATGGTCAACACCTTCTTGACTCTTACTATAGTCTCTGTCCTGTTCTGGATGTTTAGTGTTGCTAGCTGGTCACCAGTACTAGTATTCAAAAAGTGAATAAATCGAGAAGCTTGCTCAGGCTTATTCGCTAGCAATGTTCTGGCTTTATGAGTTTAATGCTGAGCTATAGCCATCAATTCTACTTGGTCAAACATGGTTTGTATTCCTGTCCATTGTTCAGTAAGAGATTGACCAATCTTATTCCACAAAATTGTTTTTATCTCAGTCAAGGTCCTATGGAGAGTGAGGTCTTTCTCCAAGGCTTTTATCTTATTTTCTAGGGCCTTTACTTCCCTGGTTTTCTCAGCAACTGTCATTTTTGACTTATCATAACTAGCCTCAATCTTGGCTAGCTTTTCTTTTGTTTCCTTCTGTTGGATACCTATACCAATAGGTTTCATATTTCATGATTGGGTATCAAAGGTCCAAATATGCTCTGCTTTGACAAAGTGCAAAGATCCCATATTTCCCTAAGAAGGCAATCCCTGTATCAGTTTGGATAATAACTCAAATTTTGATGAGTGGTCCAATAGTCTAATCTGGATCATACCATGTTTTCAATTTCCATGTTGTAGAATAGAGAATGATATCTGTCCAAACTGTTTAATCTTGGCAGATCAAGTAGCTAGGTAGAGAAACAAAGGTTCCCAACTGTTTAATCTGGGACCTTGGAAGGAATAAGGGTTGTATTAGATAGGGGATGAAAGCAAAAAGCCTATAAAAAGAAAAGGAATTCAAAGGGTTTGCAAGTCCAAGTGCACCCTCCAAGAAGGAACAAAAAATGCTAGGAAATCTAGTTGGGTAGGTAGCTGGGGTTGCAAAAAAGTTGTCTCTTTCAAGACTAAGCTTGCTGAAACATCTACAAGAAAGGCAACACATTGGTGCATGACTAATTCCCCTGTTTTCATATGTATATTACTCCTTACTAACACCCCATCACCCTCTGGTTTATGCAGCAACCTCAAAGATGTTGTCATGATATTAATGGCCTTCAAAAGCCACATTTTTTGTGTAAAAACTTTTCATTTTCATCTACTCCTGATTACAAGTTATTTTCAAAGAAAACTTTGTTGAATCAGCCCTCACTCATGTGTTTCCTCCATATTAACAGCTAACTCTACTATTCTAGCCCCCTATACCCCTTTATCCCTATTAGTATAAACACCATGGTGTATAAACCCCACAATGCATAAATATCCCCTCCCTGGCACTATAGCCATAATATTCTCTCCCTGGGACTTGAATTGACACCTGGTCAAGGTCAAGAACCCATGACTCACCTTTTGCTTCCCCTGAAACCACTTTCCCTACCCAAAATGTCATATTGCCTTGAAAAACCTTGAAAAACCTTCAAAACCTTGAAAAACCTTTGAAAAACCTTTGGAAAACCCAGAAAATCACCAAAGGAGCGGAAAACCTTATAAAATCACCCTTCCCCGCTTTATCCTAAGGTCGGGGGTCATTCACCTTTTCATATTTCATAAAACCTGTTTAAACCCCTTTTTCCAATGTTTCCGCCTTCGGAAATATTTATGCCTAAAAACCTTGCAAAACCCGCAAAAAACCCCTAATCCTAAAGTTCACAGCAAATTATTAAATTGAATATTTTAATGGCCGGGCGGGCCCCTCCCAAACATGCACGACCAGTCGGAGGACCCGCCAGCCGTCCGATCTCCGCCGGTCGAGATCCAAGGGTGGGCGGTCGATATCACAGCCCGATCTGCCGACCGTTAACGTCCGGGGAGAGTGGTTTTGGGCCCGTACAAGGACGCGTGGCAAGCGCGGAGGCTGTTCGGAGCTCTCTCCTTGTTACCACCTTTGCTCCAAAAGCGGTGCGGGGAACCCGCTTACCACCACTCCACTTACCGCCTTCCACCACCACGTCACCCTGATGTCACCTCACGTCCGTCCGCTCCCGCGCCCCGTCAACCTCCACGCTGTCTTGCCACTGCATCATACTGCCACTGTGTCCCGCCACTCTGGCCATCACGTCAGCGCCACGTCATCACCGTACGGCGGGCCCGCCATGACGTCATGCTGACGTCATCAGCGGAAAAGGGCCAATCGCTAATCGCGTTATTTTGCAAAAATTAACGTTATAACCGGCCGAATAAGCTGTTTTTTGTCATTTTCACTTGATTAAGAGAGCGAGCCATTAAACGACCAGCTGCTGCGAAATTTGACCCCGACAGCAAATTTGAAGATTCCGACCGTTGAAAGTCCAGAATTCACGGTGTCAAGCCTCCATAGCTCAGCTCGCAAGTGCCCAAGCTGATTTATCCAGGTATTTAGCCAAGTTTCCCCCACTTCGCCCGTGTTTTCTAAATTCTCTGTATATCCACCAATTGTCACCATTAAAACCTAAAAATTACAGTTCTGCCTATCACATAAAGCCTGTCAAGCAACCTACAGCACCTTAAAACCACAATTCAGCAAGACAGTGCTCGTTTCGCGGGCTGAAACCCCGAAATCCTTCCCGAGGTACTCGGCATTGTTCCCTTTTGCCAAGTACAATCCAATTGCTGTTACAACAGAGAAACCTGAGGAAACCCTGCAAAAATTCTCAGTAACCATTCACACCCTGTGAATTTCACAGAAAAAACAGATAATCCAGCTTGCAAATTCCCTCTGCAAAGGAAGAACTCACTGTATTAGCAGTCGAGTTAAAGCCAAAAGCACTTGATTGAATAACTGCCTATTCTTCCACAAACCAGCTCCTATCATGGCATCTCCTGCAACTTCATCCATCAGTGTGGCCTCACAAAGTCAGACAAACAAACAACTGGAAGGAGCATTACAAGATAAACAGGGAGAATCCACGTCCCAAGCTCCTCCAACAACTTCAACAACAGCAGCAGCAGCAGCAACATCAGCAGCAACAGGGGCCCACACAACAGAGGCAACAGGAACAACAACAGGCCAATAAGACAGCCCATCCATAGAAGATATAACCAAGTCTGTCAAACAAATGGAGCTCCAGGCAGATGAGATAAAGAAAGCCAAGGAAAAACTGGCAGAGCTGGAGTCAAAATATGACAAATCCAAGCAGATAGTGGCCGAGCAAGGCAGAGAAATAAAGACCTTGACAGCCAGGATAAAGGCTTTGGAAAAGGAGCTGAACCTAGAAACAGCCCTGGTCGAAATAAAGAGAATTGTATGGGCCAAAATAAGCAAGTCTATCACCCAGCAATGGAAGTCCATAAAGACCATCCATCAGCAGATGGAACTACTAAGACAAGCTCGGGTAGACATTGATAGGGCTATGGCTGTATTAGGTGACAGGCCAGATCAGGCCAATAAAATGGTAGATTACCTAAACAGGCATGAGGAGGAGGAATTAGCAGCCATGGGCATTCCGAATAGGACAGAAGCAGTCCTCCATGCCAAAAAGGTACTCACACTCAGAGGCTATGTACAGGCAGTGGAGAGGAAATGCTTTGATATAACAAAAGATGTGGAGGAGTTCAGGGCCAAACTGGTGGAGCTGCAAGAAAGAGGCCTGCCCAGTCTGTTGAGCAGTCAAGGAAAACTGATTTCCCTTGATCAGTTTGTCAACAGAATGGAGACATACATGGAGAATCAGATCACTGCATCTGGCAGTTCATCTGAACAGAAAGGGCCTCCTTCAGGGAAAGATTTGTATGATAAATTGGGAGGTCAATTATTCATTGAAAATGAGGTCAATCACCTCTTTGAGACTCCTCCCAATTTCTTCAAATACACAGAGGCCGATGAGACTTTAATAAAAATCAGAAGGCATCAGATGCCCAAGGAAGCATGGTGGCAATCCATGCTCAGAATTCTGCCACGTTAGCTTCAGTCATTCGGTCACTAGGAGCCCAAGTCAAAAGAAGTCATAAGGCTACATGCTTTTAAAGCAGATAATATGAGTAAGAGCTCAGATGACTTAGATCAGAAACCAGTTGCTAAAAACAACATGAAAATGAAGATGGATATTTTTTCTCATCCCTCAAGATAACTCTGCTCAAGACACTTATGTGAAATTCAGCATGCAGACAAAGGCTTGTTCCCGTAATGGAATTCATGGTTTGTATAAGTTTTCGTACGGAAGGATCAAGACTAAATGAAATGTTTGAGAAGGATGGAAGATACAGGACAGCATAAGGATAAAGCAAGCATTTAAGGCACTTAAAGGCAAATTCAGCAGAAGGACCATGACAGCTCACCAAGAGGAAACACAGCCGCACAAAAGGCCACTCAACAGTTAATTCAAAGCATTCAGCCGACTTCAACCAACTCCATGAAGCTCCAGATGTCAAAATTGCTCTGACAACAGTTAATAGCTTTTATAGCTCATTTAAGATTGTAATAACTTCTCATCTACTTTCTCTGTCCCAATGTAAGAGATATTTTTCCACTCAGATGACTCATGCCTGAGATATTTTGTAACAAACTTCTATATATTCCCCTTCATTTTGTTTAAGAGGGGTTGGACTCCGGATGTAAGAACTTCTTCTGAGATATTCTCTGTAACTCTGATATTGTAAACTTTTCAGACAGTTTAATACAAAGGCAGTGGGATTTCTTCAATGATGTGTTGTCTCTCGGTCTCTTGATGGTGTGTGGCTCAAAGTTGCAGGATTCTTGTTCATTACATGGCTCAATAAGTTTTCTCATGGCTCCTTATTTTACATATGTTTCCTGTTATTCCATATGTTTCTCATGTTTTCTATACGTTTGAACTCTAGATAGTAAGGAAAAAGAATAGTCTCAGGATTTAGTCATTGACTACCCTAAGCTCAATCAAATCTATCTGATATGTTTTCTTCTGATAAGGAATTTAAAGCATAATTATTAACTACTACCTTTAAAAACCATATCATCACTGTGTACTGTTGTTTTAGGAATTCAAGTGATTTCTCCTAGATAACAAGCCTTTTTCGCAAACATACAACTTAAGTAACGAAATCTTAATTGCTCATTGCTAGTTGTATTCACCTCATTCTCAATATTCACAATTTGTTTCATGAAATGCACACAGGCCCTGTAGCTGTTCCTCCTCACCAAAATCAAGATTTCAAGAGAAAACAGTCCTAGACCCCATTGCCCAATGGATTAATCTTCCCTGCTGATATACTTTAAGGGAATCAGAAGCATCCTCCCAACCAAATACACAAAAACAACCAAAAACTCATCTCATAACTAGCCTAAAACCCTCACTGAAAGTAGTGACAAACCTGATAGAGAGAGCCCTCTCTGACTGCGGCTGGGCTAGAAGCTGCAGCCCAAAGATTGGTTAGTGGTTACCCCAGTCGTATTCTCTTGGGAGTCAAAGAGAACAACCTGGGTGTTAACAGATACAAATGAAAAGAGCTCCTTCTTATATATAGGAGTCTAAGGGGTCATAATATAATCAGAGCCGACATAATAATAATAATGTAAGGGCATAATAATAATAATAATAATAGTGGGCTTCTATGGGGCACAATAGTAACAATATGGGCACTACATGAGTACATCAATATAATAAGGGAGTTGTACTAATAACAATAAGGGGTTACACTAGTAGTATAGGGGCCTAACAATGAATATCATGAACATGGTGAATAATGTGAAGTCCATTGTCCACTTCTTGCCTCTATACTACTCCAAATATTACCAGACTTAGGGCTTGGAGATGCCCCCTTATCTCTGATTTGACCCACTGTCAATCATAGAACTAGGGCCCAATAACTAGCCCTCTTGATTTCCCTTTTACTCCTACAAAATTCAATTCTTAGGGCATAAAATGTACAACCTTCTTTTTGTGACAAATCTACCACTTGTCCACAACAGTTAGGGCCACCCAAACAACCACTAGTATTCCAACCACTATATTTAGTCTACTTCAGAACTTTCCAAAAACATACCTACGACCCCTAGCAAAACATCAACATGAAAGACGTACAACATACCTCTGTAGGACATCATCATCTGACCTTAAATACTTGGCCCTATGCAAAATATATTTTAAGGTTTTTGGCCATATCTAGGGCTTTCTATAATAGCTACAATGCCGCCCCAACTTGGTCTAACAATCCTTAAAGACCTACGCAAATCCTCCTCCAAGAGTGCAAACTTTTAGGGTCTTAATGACTGTCCACTTTTTTCCTCTTTACTACAGCAAAGATGACCAAACTTAGGGCTTGGATCTGCCCTCTTGTCTCTAATTTGGCACACTCTCAATCAAAGAACTAGGGCCCACTAACTAGCCCTCTTGATTTCCCTTCTCCAAAATTCAATTCTGAGGGCATACAATGTACAGCCCTCTTGTTGCGGCAAATCTGCCACTTGTCCATAACACCCCATTGTTGTTAAAAATTAGCCACTTGTCCACAACACTTAGGGCTGCCTAAACATCCACAAATAGTCCTCTAACTATTGTACTTAGGCTACTTCAAAAGTTTCCGAAACGAGGCCTACAATCCCTAGCAAAACATCAACCTGAAAGGCATACGACATTCCTCTCTAGGACGTCATCATCTGCCCTCAAGTACTTGGCCCTGTGCACAATATCTTCTAATGTTTTCAGTCGTGTCTAGGGTTTCCTATAAAAGCTATAGTGTTTCCCCAACTCATCCTAATAGTCTTCAAACACTTATGCAAATCCTCCTCTAGAAGCCCTATACTCCTGCGCTACAACTCAGCCTTTATATCACAATTGTTCTAGCGTTCTGTTGTAATAGAAATAAGATATTTTAGCCTGTTCACAGAGAAATTACAACTCAACACATGCACAGAATCTACCTCTCCAACTTGGCTAGGCCCAATCCAAACACAAGAAATATGGGCCCATGGCTCTTGAAACATTTTTGACCAGAACAATGCATCAAATGAGTGGGCCCATAGCTCTTGAAAACACTAAAATAGAGGAGGGAGGGAAAATCATAAACCATAGCAATGCTTCAAAACAAATGAAGAAAAACATCAACATGAAAGACATACAACATACCTCTCTATGACGTCTTCATCTGCACTCAAATATATGACCCTGTGCGCAATGTCTTCTTAGGTTTTCACCCTTGTATAGGGTTTCCTGTAAAAGCTACAGTGCTACCCCAACTCAGCTTAACATGCCTCAAACAACTATGCAAATTGTCCTTTAGAAGACATATACTTCTATGATACAACTCAGCCTTTATTATCACAGGTATTCGAGGGTTGTTTTGCAATAGACATAAGATATTTTGGCTTGTTCATAGATAAATTACACCTCAACACATGCACAAGATCTACCTCTCCAACTTTGCTAGGCCCAATCCAAACACAAGAAAGATGGGCCCATAGCTCTTGAAAACCTTTTGGACTAGAACAATGCATCAACATGAGTAGGCCCATAGATCTTGGAAACACTAAAAGAGAGGAGGGAGGGCCAATGATATACCATAGCAATGCTTCAAAACAAATGGGCCTACTGTTTTGGAAAAAAATTGAAATAGAGGGATGATGATGGCTGTGATATTAACGTGTGCATCTACTAAACATACTTCGCTTATATCAATCTTTGAGCTAGGACTTGATAGGTTGTCTGGTTGGCATCATTTGGATGAACTGCACATAGAAATAGCTACACGAATTTGGAAGAGTAGATTATGCTCACCAAAACATGTAATGGTTTGGATAAGTATTCGATCATAAAAGGACTAATTCATAAATCCTTTAAACTAGGCCTTTTAAAATGACCATATCAAATCATTAAAATTTAATAGGTATGAATGAGATAGAGAACATTCTATTGGATATTTGAATTCATTCAATTATCATATTCTATGGTCACTCTCAGGATGAAAGCAATCACAAATCATTCTCAACAAATGTGTCTATCAATTTTTTGTTCAAAAGATAAATTAATGATGGATGAATGGAGCTAGTGGGGTTTAGGACTCAGCTAAATTATCTTTTAACTGCTTTCAGATACCTCTCTGGTGGTCATTCTAGTCCTCTCAAGGATTGACACAAGTAGATCAGAGTGTTTTTTTTGTTAGTGGTGTGTGAAAGGGGTATAAGGTTGGGGTTTGAGGTTTTGAAGCCTTGTACTGCAAGTTCTAGAATACTGGGCACTATATAGATCTTTGAGATAATTTGGATGGCTACAAAACTAAAAAATTTGTGGTGTATAGAGAGATGAATTTTTGCATCTAGAATTCAGGGGTTGAGGTGAGTGCACTACAATATTGTGCGGTAGTGTTATAAGGTGAAGAAAAGAAGAGACTCGTCTAATGAGGGATTTTGGCATCCATTATCTCAAGGTACAACAATGTAATATTTCCCTTTTGGAAAAACCAATTCTCCGCCCCTAAATTCGCTATGGTTCATTGTGTTTGTCTGTTATGAAACTAGCTCAAGAAAAGATAGAAAAGATAGATCAATGCCTTAGAATTCAGCCTCTTCGAGGGGGCAACCTCCTTTACAATACATAAATGAACAATTCTTGAGATGATTCAAATGACCAAAACCTCCTTTCTAATATATAGGAGTCTAAGGAGTCACAATATAAATCTAGCCAACCTAACAATAATAATATAAAGCCACAAAAAATAACAATTAGAAGGGATTCTATGGGGCACAGTAATAACAATATGGGGGCAATAGGGGCACAACAATATTAATAAGGGTATAACTACAATAGTAATGGCGTAATCACTAGTATTATAGGGAACCAACATGCCCCTCTACTTCAAAAAAGTGTTGTCCTCAATGCTTGAGTATTTCTGGATACTTCTGCATAAAATTCTCATCCTCCCATGTGGAATCTTTAGGGGATAAGTTCTTCCACTTGATAAGATACTCTGAAATTCAACGATTTCGTAGTTGTCGAGTTCTTGTTTCTGTGACTGCTTCCGGTTGCAATATAATTTTTCCTTCCTCGTTAAGTTATGGCAGTATTGTTTGAACTGAGAGCTTGTCGCCTATAACCTTCTTTAAACATGAAACATGGAAAACTTGGTGCAATCAAGAAGCTGCAGGAAGCTCCAATTTGTATGCCATAGTACCAATCTTTTGCAACACCTTGTACGGACCATAATACTTTGGTGATAATTTATTATCCTTCTTAGCTTCCTTGAGGTAAATTTTCTTATATGGTTGTATCCATAGGAATATCCAATCACCTACATCAAAACTTCTTTCACTGCGATGTTGATTTGCCTGTTATTTCATTCTATTCTGTGCCAACACGAGGTTATCCTTTAAGTGTTGGAGGACTTGTTGTTGATGTTCAATGTGATGTTCCACTACTTGAACCTTAGAATTTTCTCTTAAATATGATGTGATGGATGGTGGTTGATACCCATAAAGTTCCATAAATGGGGTCATTTTTGTTGCTGTATGAAAGGAAGTGTTATACCACCATTCAGCCAGAGGCAACCA
>APFE030109978.1:0-12512 GCA_000404065.3 Pinus taeda | reverse complement strand
AGGTCATCCACCACAATGTCCCCAAAATCCTGTAGCAACCTCTGAACGTCCTCTGGTAAATCTGATACCTGTGTGTGGAGTACCACTGTCTTTGGTCTCCTTATGACAGCAAAGTTTACCTCGCTGTCCTCAATCTGCTTTATGAATTCTTTTCCTCCTAACAGCAGTGCCTTCACTCCACTGGCCTCTGCTGTATTTTCCTCCTTGATGGGTACAAGCGTATGCTTGATCCCTTCTTTCACAAATTTGTAGCAGTTAGTCTTCCCATCGTGGACTGCACCTCTGTCAAACTGCCAAGGTCATCCTAACAACAAATGACAGACATCCATTGGCATTACATCACAAAGGATTTTGTCCTTGTACTTTCCAATCTGGAACTCTACTTCACATTGTTCATCAACCAATAGTTGATGTCCCTTCTGTAACCACGATACCTTGTAGGGAGTGGGATGTTTCAATCTCTTTAATCCCAATTTCTCCACCATCTCTACAGCTACCAGGTTATCGGTACTTCCGCTGTCAACAATTACCTTGCAGCATTTGCCTTGTGATTTGCAGACAGTGCGAAACAATGCTTTCCGCTGATCTGGCTCTGCAGCTTCCTTGGCTGGCTTCAACAGTACCTTGTTCATCACCAAGGCTTCACCTATCTTAGGTGTGTTCTCAGCTTCCTGAGATGTTTCCTCTGCATCCTCTGGCTGGGCAATATAGGTTCCTCTTCCGCCTGCGGGTTCGCTCTCCGGACAGTCATAAGACTTATGTCCCAATTTATGACAACGGTAACACTGGACAGTCCCTCTGCCCCGACCAAAGCCTCGTCCCCTCTGAGCTGGTCGTCCTTCCCTGTTACTGTTGTCTCTCTCTGCCATACCAGTAGACTTAGAGCTGCTGCCTTCCTCATTCGAGGCTGTACCTCTACCTTTGCCATACACTTTGCCTTTGCCTCTGCCAATACCACCTCCTCTCCGGGAGTTCTGTTTCCTATTTATCTTCTCTTCAGCCTTCAATGCAAACTGATAGGCTTCTTCTAATGTCTGCGGTGAAAGGATACCAATTTCGTCTAAAATCTCCCCTCTCAAGCCATTTACATACCTGGCCGTCTTCTCTGAGGTATCTTCCACATATCCTGCTCGCAGATTTAATTTGTAGAACTCTTCTATAAATTCTCTCACAGTCATCCCCCTCTGTTTCAGGTTCTGTACCTGCCTGTACAACATAATGTGATAGTCCTTCGGTAAGAATTTCTCCTTCAGCTTTGCTTCCATCCTAGCCCATTTCTTGATTGGCTATTTGCCTAACCTCCTTCTTTCAGCCTGAACGCTGTCCCACCATAAGGACGCATGTCCTTTCAACTTGGTGGCGGCAAATCTCACCTGTTTATCTTCGCTAGTCTCCTCAAACTCAAAGAATTTATTCACTTCACTTAACCAGTCTAACAACACTTCTGCCGATAAGCTTCCATCATATGTAGGTAATTCATGCTTCGGTTTATGGCTGGATAGCAAAACTGACTTTAACAATCTCAGTTCTGGTGTTATTCCCTCAAACTCATCCTGCTCTGGCTCAACTGCTTCTTCATCACTGTTGTCTGCTGGGTTTCTTCTTCCTCCAGCCTCTATCACTGCTAATCTCTCTCGCAAAACTCTTATCTCTTCGCGCAATCCGTCATCTACTGGCCTGTGTACCAGTCGTCCTCTGCCTCTTCCTCTTCCTCTTGCTCTTCCTCTTGCCTCACCTTCACCTTCTACCTGTTCCATTGTTTCTAATTCAAAAGAAACCTGCTCTGATACCACTTATGGTGGCTCCCGCCGTTTGCTTACACCTGTCTTGTTTTATTCCGCGTCTGGTATGACTTTAATACTGATTTTATTTCAATGGTACGACGCCTCGTGGTCTGGTTTTAGGGTTTATCCCGGCTCCTCCGGTTGCAGGCCCACACCTGCCGGTTACTCAGCCTTTTGTTCACGTTGCCGCGCTTCACTTCGCCATTTTTCATTTCATTCTGCCTGGAGGGACTCTGTCTGCGCCTGTGGAAACCCTCGGGGTTCTGCTCTTGATGTCCAGTGACGATTCAACTGTGGTTTATTGATGTTTTGAGACTGTGGGTAAACACCTTCGAGACCTGCAACGTTTATCTTACTTTTTAATGGTATTAATATGGAATTGTTGGCATATATCGTGGTGTTTTTGATTTCGTGCTCTCGCTGTCTGTGCTTCTCAAATTAGTTTGACTGGTTTGTTTCTAATGGCAGGCTCGCTCCATACTTCCACGCTCCTCCTGGTTACACGGTAAGTCTACTCTTCATGATAGACGTTCTGGGTTTTTCTGGTTTCGTCTCTAATGCCTTGCCGCCACTGTCAGCAGGTTGTGATTGTTTTCTGGTTGTCTCGAGCTCCTCTCTCACGCACAGGTAACCCTTTATCAAACCCTTGCTTTGTCGTTTACTTCATTCCTGGCTTACGAATGTGCTTCGGCTTTAACACTGTTTGGTTGGCTTTTGGTGACAGGTATCCACCTGTATCGCTCTATGGCTAATGTTGCTCCACGATCTTGTTGGTGGCTTCGACGCTTCGGTCACGGGTAGCTCTGTTCCGTTTTATAGGCTATGCATTTAACTGTCAGTGTTATAAGTCTTGTAGGTTCTGTAATTGTCAAGTTCGGTCCTGTGGAGGTGATATCCCTCTCGGCTATGGTTTTCTTGCTTTCGTGTTCTGTTGTTAAGAAACCCTCTTCGGGTACTAGCTGTTCGTTATCGTCTCCTCGGATAACTCTGTTATAGGTCCTTCATTTTGGGAAGTTAGTTAATAGGCGTCTGAGTATTCTGTCGGGTCTATGAGAGGGTTCCTCGACAATTTCGAGCCCTCCTTCTGTTGCTTCGTGTTCGGGCACCATAAGCCCTCGGCGTCCTGTTTTGACTGTTATGATTTGAAATGGCCCGGTTGCATATGCCACTGTGTGTTGTCGGTTCGACAGTGAACCTCTGTCTGTATTTTATATACTCTGTTTAATATATTTAATGGACTCTTTTTACAGCGAATATGACTCTCGGCTCTTATATATTTGTTAACAATAATACATGGAATTACACATCTCTGCTCTCAAATATTTGATGATATTGTATATACGAAAAAGGTTTACAATGTGTATTCGCTCTAGTTCTGTAACTATCTACCCATGCATTCAATTATGAGGGTTTGTTGAATTCTTGAAATACCTGTAGATATTTCGATGCCGAATGTAGGTTCTTGTCTGTGGGTTACTCCTGGAACCCTTCGCTGTTTACTCGTTCTCGTTTTGTGACTCAAATCGACACTGGTGTCGTTTGCCTGTACTTGGTTCGCCTTTGTCCGTTTACTCCTCTGTTGTTTCGTTGCTGTTAACACATTTCATATACAATGGCAAGCTCTATAGTAATAAAAGAATACTCTATATTTGTAATTATGGTGACAGAGAATAATCTTGTGATTCGGTTCTACAGTAATGAAAGAAATCAAATGAACATTTATTTCTGATAAACAAAGATGACTGTTTTTCTCTATTTCTTTTTCCGGGGGAGAGAACCCGTACAATGATGTCCTTCCTACTTTTAAAACAAATGTCTTTAACTGTTCTTGGAAAAACTGTCTTAACAGAAAGCAACTGTTTTTGTCAGTTCTGAAACTAATTCTAACTACTGTAACTTGTAAAGAACTAATTAATTATTTGTCCTGTAATCAGTCTCCTAAATAACTGCAACAGTGTTTCCCTACAACTCCTAAGTTCTCTCAACAGATAAATAAAATAAAACTAAGTAAAAGTAAAATCAAATGACCGACAAGCCCAACACTTGTCCAGTTAAAATGAACGACAATTTGTTTCTGAATTCTTCATGAGACTGTCAGCCTCTTAAGTCTCCTCAGAGCTGGATGCTCCTGCATCAATCTCTGCTAATACGATTAGAGACAACTTGTCTATCATTGCATTTGGCACTACTACATGGAGGGGGATTTTAAGACAAAAGAAATATTTTGTCTAAAATTTATTTTCATCTTAAAATTTTCAATATGAGACGCTAGCAAAAAAGGTAAACGTAAAGGCTAGGGGTTTGTCTTTATGCTATTGATGGGTTCTTTAGGAAGTGGAGTGATGGAGGCTGACAACAACATATGGGATTTAGGGCAATGGAGGCCTTATATAGTGCCTTTGCAAAATCTATTTCAACACAAACAATAGCACATGAAAAGTTATTTTACTTGTTCTCAAACCTTGTAATGTAGCAACCCAATTTGTTACCTATGGTTTTGAAAATATCATCACTATAGCAAAAAATGGGAAGATATGACAATCTAATCCATATATGCATTAAAGATATTTCCTTGGTAGGAATTAACTCCAGAGTCTAGTGGGTGAGAAACATTCCCTTTGAGCCCATGAAATAGGGCCCAATTTGTAGATTAGATCCCTATCATCTTTGCTTTCAAAAACAAAAGAAAAATATCCATTTCTACAATGTAAAGTATAAATGGGCTCACTATTCACCCAATTGTTAGAGGTCCATTCTAAAATATAGCTATAACTAGGGCAAAGTTTGGTGGACTTATAGATCAAACCTCATTCCTTAATGTCATTGACTTTCTTCCGCAAAGAGGCAACAAACCCCAAATCTAGAGAAGGGATTTTATTTGTCCTTTTTACAAATCTACCACATGGTAGGTAACCATGACCATCCATGCCAGGCTTGGATAGGCCACCCATTGTATAAGAAATGAAATCAACATAACTTTATAAGAGAATAGACCAACCAAGACAATAGAAACTTGGGGCAGCAGAAAACAAAAATTTGAATCAATAACATATATTCATGATCTACCACAAATATCTCTACATACATCCACTATAAAAACAAAATATGAAAAAAAAATCGCTCAAATATGCAATAGGCAAAGAGGAGTGATGATGGCTAGGGAACCCTAGCTACGTGTACCCTTGACAACTTTAACTCATCCATGCTCTGTTTCTTCTCAAGAGATAAGATTTACATATCAAATTCAATTCTCATTTTTTCAAGTAAATTCATATCCATTTCAATCGTTATTACTTAAGCATAAATAGGTTTATGCCTAGATATCTTTTGGTCCATCTTATATACCTAATAATTTAAGTATTAATAGACTTGTGCTTAGAATTTATTTTTTTGAGCCTTCTCAATCTAAAATTAATAAATATCCGTGATAATATTTAACTAGCGATATGTAAATTATAACAAAAATGTTTATCCACCATGTATAATATATACCTCATATTTTGAAAGTCACAAATTTTCTGTATAAAACTTTTGTAGGTCTAATGGTTAAGAACATAGTAAAACAAGATATTCTCAAATTTAATTTTTTTAATGTCTTAAATTACTATTGCACTATGAGGCACTCTCCAACCCAATATGGAAGAGATGTTGTAATGTCTTGTTATGTTATAGTTTTTTTGTAATTCAATTACTTCTATGAGTTTAAGAAAAATTTACATCGTGATGACCATAGTTTTAAAACATCAATGACCTCACTCCCATAAGATTTGTTGGCCAATAAATAAAGACAAAAAAACAAAGACATCAACAAAAGAAAAATATGATACCAAAGACCTATTGCCCATATGGACCAAAATTATCCGAAAATCAAAATACATCCCACAATCATCATTAAGCACCCATATTACCTGAACCTAGGACATCGTGTCCTCCATCTCCTAGATGGTGAAATGCTTCATGTACATGAGCCTCAATGTATCCCATTCTTTGTTCAAAGTTGTCTAGTCGCTCTTGGAGCCACTTCTAACCTCTGCATGTTGAAGGAAATGTAACTAGGTTCGGTCTTCATAAACGTAATTTTGATATTTGTACTTATCCAAGAGAATACATATTATTTTTATAATATATATCAATGAGTTTCTTGCTCATTGAAATAGGTCTAGCACATGTTAAGTGCCATATGTGACTCGAATATGTCAAAAGGAAATGTTGAAGGCCTTAAGGGCATGTTACACCATGTATGAATATGTATTAGAGTCAAGAGAATGCCTCCAAGCAAAGTCAAAGTCTCCACCAATCATGTGACACCACCAAAGAAGCAATTCAAGCTAAATATGTCAAGTCGACTTGCAGGCTTCTAGTTGGCCTACAAGTTAGCCTAAAGGAGGGACAATCCTCTATGTATAGAGGTTGTCCACTCCCTCATAACGTCAAGTAAGTTCCTATGAAATCAATGAAGAAAAGGAACGTGTAAAGGGTGAAATAATGACAAGAAAGGGAACCTCTAGTGCAATGTACAAGGTGAAGTCTAGGCCGAAGTTAAGAGGACTATTTTCTAGGGTAGAAAAATGTCACATGTGCAAGAAACAAAAGTATCCTTATACTCATTATAGCAACAAGATACCAGTAATAAATATTACATTGTTTGGGCTAGTAACCTAGGCTTATAATCCCTCCTACTCAAAGCAAAGAAGAGCGTCTCTAAAGCGAAGAAGAAAGGAACCAAAGCATAGGAGAAACCTATCACACGTCCGAGAAATTAGGGCTGTAGCGCAACCATATAAAATTTGCCACTACACCTCAAGAAGAAGCTAATTTGGATCAAGGGGAAGGAAGGTATCCTCATTGGTGAATGATCTCACCAAGGACCAAAGATTGAAGTCTCTTCTAGAGCTTACATAGACAAGGTCCATCACCTGTAGTTGAAAGAAGAAGGAGGACGAAGTGTCAGGGAATGAAGTTCCAGAAGAAGGAGGACAGAGCGCTGGGAAACAAAGTGCACGAAGAAAGAAGGATTTGACTTGTTCTTGGGGGATATTCTAGTCAAGGGTCTAGGGTTTAGCATTGATCAAGAAATAAGCTTGAATAAGAAAAAACTTATTGAAGGGTTTTCCTCTGAAGAGATGAGAGGTTTTGGCCCTCGCAGAGAGGCAACATCTTGTGTTCTTGTTTTATGTTTTGATAGAAGTTTGATGAAGCACACACACATGCATAATTAAGAAAAAAGGAAGATTAATCTAACAAGAAAAGTAAAAGGACTTCACAAATTGTTATCTAGTATTGAAGAATCACTCTACAACTAATTTCCATAGATTCTTCAACACTGCGAAGGGAAATTAACTGATCTAAAGTATGCCACTAGTTATGTTGAATACCATTAAGGAAACTAATGAATTCATCATGATTATTTTGGTGGTCTTGTGCCAAATGTTTTATGGCTATTTTCACTTGATGAATTTGGGCTTCCAAGGAATAAAAGGGAGGAGGTAGGGCCATAGGTCTAGAGGAAGAAAAGTGTTTCTTCTCTAGTTCCTCCCCATCGTCTTGAGGGCCCACATATGCACCACTCTTTGTCCATGAGGTCTTTCCCTCTTCGAGCCCAACCCCACTGATGGAGGATTGACCTTTCGATGAAAGCTTCGCTAGACCCATACCACCCCTTCCTTCCAAATCCCTAGATATCTGTACAATTTAAACTCCCGCATTTCTAAGGGTCTACAATTGATGACATGCTTGCACCTCACTCCAAAGACCCACAAGCCAAAATTTCCCCAACCTCTCAAAATTTTCCCTTCATAAGCATAGAGATGATCAACCACAAAACATGTGTTCCATGGACATCCCTCTAACAACTAGACCACTACTCACTCACCCATCCATAGACTTACTTGATGAGTTAGCTGTTGTCAACTGTAGCCCTAGGAATAAGGATACCTTATACACCAACCTGATGCCACATCAACCCTCCAAAGACAAAATACCACCACCGAATAATTCCCCCACCCCTTAAGGCTTTTAGCTCTCAAATTTCCCACCCCGTTCTCACCCCTCGATTCATTGCACTTCCAACACTTCCCTCTAGGAACATAAATGGCTGAAACCAATGTTTAAAAATAAGACAACAAGAATATGAGACCGACAAAACCAATTGAAAAGAGTCTGTAGGGACTCCTTCACCCACACAAGAACCGATAGATTGGCCCAACCCACATAATGCAAAACAAAAAATGAGACCAATAATGCACAAACTAGACAAAATTACCTGCACAAGCGTGAGGGATGTTGTCCCAAAAATCAGGTTGATGACAATCCCACCTTCAAGTACCACCACACACCTCACCTATGTACAATTCTCCATGTTATCACAAAACAACCTCGAACTAAGGTCCCATATGGCATTCTCCACTACTTGTGGATCTAGTCTCTCTACAACCTTACCCATACATTGCTCTCGGTAATCAATGTCTGGCTAGGAGTAGGGATTGACTTAACTAGAAAGCCTCCATTTGCACCTGGAAAGACTACATCCCCAAAAATCCCATCCCTCCTCTTCCAACACCTGCAAATGATTTATACCATCAAGCTCAAACCCGTTATACCCAAGACTGTCTCCATAATCTTCACCCATGAAGCACCTGGGGAAAATTTCCAAACATGATTGTACCTCATTGATGATGTGTGGTATTCACACTAATGTCGATGTCTCAGGCTTCTATTAAACAATGAGCCACCCCATCGGGGAGTCTTGTTATTTTATATTATCTAAACATTTTGACTTTATTAAATTGCGTAAAAATAAAAAAAAATCAAGAAATGGCCAATTTACTATTGAGAGTTTTTGGGCTTATTTTTTTTCAATGGTATTCTTATGTAAGAATATTTCTTTATTTTAAACTAGTCTAAATTCATCTTAATTCCAAATATACTAAGTTCTGAGAGAGATCCAATCTCTTTTGATTCTAAAAAAAGTTTTAGTCCCTCTCGACTCTAAATAAAAAATTAAAAAAAATATGATAAAACCCAAATTTAAAACATCATGTTTACACCTACCATGTTTATCACATCATGTTTGATTATTGTTGAAGGTTAGTATTTGGACATATAATCTCAATTGTGGACAAACGCTAAATGAAAAGGCCCACAATGGTTACTCATGGAGATTAACATTGGAAATTCTCAACCCTCCGTGACAAGAAACCAAAAGAAATAATAAAATAAAATAAGGAATCCATTTTATCTGGAGCAAAACCCTTATCTACATTATTGAAGAGATTAAATGAGCTCGCACACACCATGCAGGTACGAAACCCTCCATAAAAGTACATGCTCGCCATGTCATCAAGCCCCTCATGACTTGGCCTGCCTAAATCACATATATGGTGCAGAGTTTCTTGGGTTTTCTTCCATTTTTTTATTATCGCCTTTGGATTACGGCTGGGGTTTTGTTGCTTGAATGACCTATCCCATTTCTGAAGCTCCAATAGATTTATATATCATTTTTCTCGAGATCCTTGGATTCTGCCACGCCAACAAGAAGTTCCAAGTTTTTGTTTTATCAAATTCGCAAAGGGCAAAGGCCGAGAGGTGTTTTAAAACGCTCTGAGAAAAAAAAGGGAAAAGCACTCCAAAAGACAGATGAGTGAAGATTATCTATGGAAGTTTTAAGATGGAGGGGAAGGGTAAATATTGAGATAAATTCCAAGAGTCTCCTCCTTCTGAGTTTAGTTTTGTTCATCTCTTGTAGCCAAACAACAGAGATTTAGCTGCAAACTCGGCCGTGGATGTAGGTCGACAGCTCGACAACTACTTGTCCCAACTTTCAGCTGCTGCACTTTTCTAAGATGTGACCTCTCTCCATTTTTCTCAAGGTATGTTCAATTTCTCTTTGGATTTTGCATTTTTTTCATCTGGACACTGATCTTGTGGTTGGGGCTACCTTTTTTAGATACACACCTTTCTTCTCTTTAGAGAATAAGAGAGGTTAAATTAGGTTTAAGTCAAATAAATACAAGTCTCAACCCCACTTTGTTGGGGAGATTGGGCTAATAACAAATTCTTTAGAGGGATAATTTTTTGTAGTTTGGAAAAATTGAGTCTCATTACAAAATTCATGTTAGAAGATTGGGCACCGTAATTCGAATCATTGTTGCACTTTCCAAGATAAAACCCTTTGTAGCCAGTTATAGTGCTAGTTTTCCCATCAACCCATGAAACACAAAACTTCCATATGAACACTTTAGTTACCTCTAAAGTTTCCCCTTATTTTGGAAATGTGGCTTTTCCATATCTCTTTGGAAGGGAAAATCATCATATTTCCTTGTCATGTTTTTACGTCCTCTTCTCTTGAGGGTAAATTGCTCTTGGAGAATCAACTTTATGTGTAGAAATTTACCAGCCCTTCTAGCCATATCAATAATTCAGTCTCGGAGAAGTGATTTTATACAACGACATTAGTTGATTTAAATTAATCCGCTTCTTTCATAGATGCAATGATGTACTTTCTATGGACAAACTCCTTAGCAACCACTTGTATTCTAAGCTCATTAATAATCTTATGGAACACAGAACTTATGTATGAACACATGCGATATTCAAAACTTATTTTTCTCTGGTAGTATGGATTTGTCAAATCTCTTAAGAAGAACTACTTATCACAATGTTGTGTTATTTTTTTAATTTCTACAACAGACTCTAGAGGGAAATCCTTCTTGAAAACCTGGCTTTTTGTGCATAAATTTACCAACCCCTTTGATTGTGCTATTAATTATGTCCTGGAGGTGGCTCATTTATCCACCAACAATGATCAATTTAAATCAATATTCTCCTTTATGAAGATGCAACAATGAATTTCCTTATTTATACAGCAGAAAGGTCAAATACCTCTATGCTCTTGTCCTACAGGCTTAGGAGTTCATAGCCCAAAAGAAGTGAGTGGTCCCTAAACTTTAAATTATTACTTATTATATGATGTGGAATGGTGATTCCCTGCAAGCTTGATATGCATGCCTTCATAGCCTATAAATATTAAATTTTTTGTTTCTCCTAGCTACTGGTTAATGTGAAATGCATCTCAAGGAAAGGTTGCATACAAAGGTATATTTTGCAAGATAACATCCCAACTTATTAGCATCTTGGTAATTTTGAGATGAAATTTTATGGTTGCCAATGATACAATCAAAGTGATAAGTGAACAATTCAATGCAAATACAAATATAATGTTTATATGAAATGCTATAGATTTTCTTAAAATATTGGTCTTGACTTTAAGCATTTTACTTGAACAAGTTTTCTAGATCTGTGTTGAACAAAAATAAATGCTGAAGGTTTTTCCAGTGCTTAAAACTTAATAATGACATGAAAAATCATTTCTTTGATGAATAAATGGGCTCTTATTCAAGATTATTTTGTTGGAACTTCTTCAAGAAACATAGGGGTTGCACTGCAAATAAGTTACTTTTGTCAACCTAAAAGGCTGGTGTTTATGGCATTTGTTTGACCAAAGCAACCACGTGTTTCTCTTGGTTTCATCCCTTCTTGAGCTCAGCCTATTCAGGTGGGTAATGTTGAATTTCCTTGATCTTGATGTACAACCTCCAAAATGTATTCAAAATATCATCCAGTTTCACCTTTATTTCCACCATTTCATTCACATGTCGCAACTTCATGACCATATAACCTTTCATTAGTCTCCATTTTCATAATTATATGGGTTCCATTTGTGTTTTCCAAAAGTTAATGATTTTTAGTATTATAAGTGAATTAAATGGTTAAAACTTAGAAAAATGACATATACTTGCTAATACTTAAAAGTGGTTTGAGTTTCATGAAATGTGTAGGTCATATGGAAGCTTCCAAGGCACCCTTATGTGGCCTCCAATGCTCAAATTCGAATTCCCTTCAAGATATGGAAGGAGACTTGGATAAAGGTCAAAGAGGATATGTGTCTCATCATTACCTATTTGAGTTGTAACTCTAAGAGGATATGTGTCTCATCATTACCTATTTGAATTGTATCTCTATAATATTTTCTAGGGATCTAGGAAGAGAATAATGGACCTCCATTAATGAGGTAGATTCTTATGTTTTTTGTATAAATAGGAGAGCCTTCTCCTTTCAAAGGCATGTGTAAAGTTGGAGATACTCGGGTGTCCAAGTTAAGATTACTTATGAATGGAATTTAGATTTAGCACCCTGTTCATGAGTGATGTTCACCTCTTTCTAGTAATGCTTGGATTGGGGGCCTCACAACTTGCCATCTCTCATGCTTTTGGATTTGCCACCTACAATGTGTGAGATTTATTGTTTTTCATAGATTAATATTTATTTCTTTCATAGATTAAGATTTTTTTATTTCATATATTTTCCTATGTGAGAGGTTAAGAGTGATTGTTTTTATTTTCTTTCATATCTTTTCTTGTGTGAGAGGTTAAGAGATTGTTTTTATTTTCTTTCATATCTAGAGGTTAAGAGCGATTGTTTTTATTTTCTTTCATATCTAGAGGTTAAGATCGATTGTTTTTATTTTCTTTCATATCTAGAGGTTAACAGTGATTGTTTTTATTTGCTTTCATATCTAGAGGTTAAGAGCGATTGCTTTTATTTGCTTTCATATCTAGAGGTTAAGAGCAATTGTTTTTTACTTGTGTTCATATCTAGAGGTTAAGAGGGATCGTAGTTAGATTACGCTAAATTGAAAGTTAATTTAGCTCAATGTTAAAAGATTAATAT
>APFE030109969.1:5180-20720 GCA_000404065.3 Pinus taeda | reverse complement strand
AAATAAAGAGAAATGTCATTGAGGAAATTTTTTTTTTTTTTTTTTAACTCAAAAATTTGAATTGACATGAGTTTTTATAACTTTCTTAGCATGGGTATTTCCATAGTCAATAAAATGTTGTTGCTCAAGATTTCTAGAGAATTGTGTGTTATGTTCATGGATTTGTTCAATTCTTTTGGCACCCATTTTTAGGGGCTAGAAGCTTTATGTGATGATGTCAAGAGTGCTAGACCCAAATAAATAGAGCGTGGTGTTAAAATATAACCATTAGAGATGGTAAATATACTAATGTTAGGGAAGGTAAGAATGATGATGAAATCAATGATTAAATCTAACTATTGGAAAAAAGGTGTATACATTATTAAATAAAGAATTGAATGAATTTACTTGAATAAAATATTACTAGCCTATATCCATTTTAACATGAGAATCACCAAGCATAGAGAGGGATCAAATCTTTTTTTCACATTAAAAAAAGTTGCTTATCAAAAATTTGATACTTCTCAGGGCTTGGTAGATCCAGAGTTAAGATGGATCTAAGGTGGTTTAATATCTCCCTTTAAATAGGCTACATTACACATGAATATCATGGGTCAATACCATGGATTCTCAATATTATGAGTCAATACCAACAGCCATTTTGTTTATTATTATTTCATTATTTTTATTTTTATTTTGACAAAGTGTAAATGTTTACTTTATATTACATCAATCATTTTAGATAATTTTGTTTTTAAATTTTTATTTTGTTTTTATTTTCATATAATTTGATTTAGCCAAAATATTAAACATTACATTACAACATCTCTACCATAGAGAAAATCAAGGGGACTATAAAGTATTAAAATATTAAAAGATGTAATAGAATAATTTTATTGTAAATATTTAATGTCAAATCATCAATGTAAATGGATTGGTCAAAAATAATTATGATGATTAAATTAATTTAAAAGATAACATATTATTTTAACTAAAAAGAAATTTTGGATTAAAAAATGTTATAATAATAAAATAAAAAATATTGAGAAAAATAAAATAAATTAAAATAAGATTTAAAATTTAAAAGAGTAAATATTGGTCAAAATATTCAAATTACATTAAAATTTAAAATTTGAAAGAGATAAATATTCGTGAAGTCAAATTAAATTAAATTAAGATTTAAAAGAAGTTATTTAGGGCTGAAAACTAAATAATTATTAAAGAGGAATATGAGTGATTTAAATTTATTTGTCAAATTGAATTAAATTAAGATTTAAAAATTTAAAATAGATAAATAATTGTGAAATTAAATTAAAATAAAATAAATTTAAAAGATTTTATTTAAGGCATCAAGTCTCACTAGCACAATTGGTTGTGGATATGCCTCATCAGCAAAACAAACCAGGATCAAACCTCATGGGGGGTGGTTGTGCCCTATGCTACGGGAAGGAGACATGCTAAAAAATCTAGTCAGCTAAAGGCTGGTGCGGCCCAGATCGAATGTGATCCTTGGGTGGCTTTGACAGCTAGATGCCCCTGGGTCGTAGCTCCTCAAACCACCAGTCAAACCTGAGGATCACACACAAATTGACAAAAAAAATGTATTTAAGGCTTGAAAACTAACTAACTATTAAACAAGAATCATTAAATGATCAAGGAATTTAAAAATATATTTTAAAATAAGATTAAACAAGTAGAAGAAAATAAAAAAGAACATAAAGAAATTTTAATAATTTTGCCTTTTTTTTTAATGTGTTGTAGTGCGTTCACCTTTGATTGGATGGTTTTGAGGATGGGGAGTTGTCCTGTTTGTAAGTGACCCAAAGAGCATTATAGAAGTGAGGGCCAAGGGACTGTAAAGATTAATGAAGGACTCCCTTGTGTTGTAGAGACTGACATTGTCATTTATGAATGTCTATGAGTCTATTCAAGGAATCAAAAGGATGAACATTAAGATTCGTTCTTGTGTGTAGAGAAGATTAGGATCCAATTTTGTGTTAAATATGGTCTAAAAATTGAGTGATAAATCCTTGAGTTTAGTTTTTCCCTAAGACATCAAGCTCTGGTTTGAGGGCAGCCAACAATGAGAAATACTACAACATAGCTAAGGCTATGGTTGGGTGGAGAGTGGTTCATCCTTCTAAGTTCCAGATTCCAAAAGATTTGACTCCAAATAAGCATAAGTAATTATTAGTGATTATTTAATTTCTCTTTACAACAAGTTTATATGAACATGCATTTGCCCTTCAACAAATTTATCATAGCATTAGTTGTCGTACTATTTGGCTATAACTTTTTATATGTATTAAATTTTGTAATAACACTGGTTGAGGAAGATAAGCTTCCTAATTTCTTCTTTAAATATGTCATGTTAACATTTTTGTGGTAACCTTTTATGGAAGGTCCTAGAAGATGAAACTTGGACTACAGTGAGGGAAATCGTGGTGATGCTCTGGTCCAATTTTCATATCTTGGGTCACAAAAATTTAGGAAATATGATGAGAGGAATTTGAGCTTCCTAAATGCATATTTAAACAAGTCATGTTGGAATTTCTTTTGGGAGGTTCTAAAAGCTGAAACATAGACAATAGTGATGGGAAATTAAGTAATCATCTGGTCCAACATTCAAATCTTAGGTCATGATACTGTAGGATGTATGATTAGAGGAAGTCAATCTTCCTAGATGCTCCTAAATTCATGCAATAAATAGGTCATATTGTAATTCCTACTATAATGTTTCTTATAGGAGGTTCCAGAAGGTGAAACTTGGACCATAGTGAGAGGGAATCTTGCTAATCATCTGATATATCTTTCAGATATCGGGTTATGATATTTTAGGAGATATTATTAGAGGTAGTTGAGCTTCTTACATGCTCCTCAAAGCATGCATCAAACAAGTCATGTTGGAATTTTTGCTATAACATTTCATCTACGAGGTTCCATAGGCAAAAACCTGAAACACGATGAGGAAAACTTCCACTAATAATCTAGTTCAGTTTTCAAAACTTATAATGCTATTATTTAGGAGATAATACTTGAGGAAGTTTCTATATTAGTGTGCACGCAAAGTGTTTGAATAAATGCCTACATGGTTTGACGATTCATTACATACAACTATATGATAAAATACCTCGAAGACAAAAATCAAAAGTTGCATAAATTAGTGATATATTTTAGTTAGTATGTTAGAAGGAGAATGAGAGCAACGTTTCTTATTTTATATAATACAAAATGTTTGTAAAAATATCTAGAAGAAAAGGATTACTTAACTAATTTTATTCAAAGTATTTGAAGAAAGGTTTATATGTAAAGTTTTTAAAAAAATGCATAAGAGATGAAAATCAAGTTTTTGCAAGTGTGTCAAGTCATATCATAGCTTATTGTTAATCTAATAAAATGAGAAAGAAAATTTTGGGTACCCCATAACCTATGTAATTCATTGAGGGAATTGGGTATGTGATACAGCGCGACTAGAACTAAGTTCAAAAGTGAACCTACATAGGTTCAAGTATAGTAGATAATTTGAGTTTTAATTAATATCTATGCATGCATGTGTACTCATGTGATTTTTTTTTCTCTATATATGAATACACTGATGTTAATTGAAGACAAACTTGAGTTTCATGTAGCAAGCGAAACATGTAAGATAAATATGCAGGATGCTAACTAGATTCTTTAGAGTAGTCCAACATAATTGCAAATGATTATGGCTAATTGATGTAGCCATAACTATGAAGGGGAATCTCTTAATTTATCTCTTGCTAGTATTAATAAATTTCTTTAATATTTTTGAGTTTTCATATACTGAAGAATAATAGCACGGGAATGATAAAAAAGCAAGAGATGAAATAGCTCAAATATACATGTACATTGAATAGATATTAAATAATGACATTCTAGACACATGAAGATATGTTAGGTGCATATAGTAATGGATTTTCATGCATAAAGACTCAGAATAGTCTATTTTCATGACATGATTTAGATGATTAATAGTTGTTAATGCTGAACATGTAACCAATAATAGGTTGACAACATGAATGTGAAGCCAATGATGGTGTTGCATATAGTTTTGTGGAATCAATGCTATGGAATATCAGGTGTTGACGAGATAATTGTATGTGTGGCACCTATTAATTTTGTTATGCATATTATGACATTGTTTTGAGTGCACTTCTCCTTAGGCTATTCTTGTTGAAGGTTGGAGCCCTTAAGAGAGAAGTATAGGGATAAGTGTTTGTGTGGAGGGTCTAGAGAGTACTTAGATCATTGACGGAAAATGAAACTCCTATAAGGTATAGGGCTCTAAGATAACATTGATCAACCCTAGTTGGAGACCCCAGAAGAATAGTGGAATAACTCAAGGAAATGAAGTGTTCAGAGAAAGGTGGTGCACTATATTAGGTTGAGTGGATTGATGGGGGGATGAGATATTATTGGTTGGAGGCTACTGGAGTTGGAATCTTGACCTTTTTTATGTTCAATATTGGTTATGCATCATACTTGTCTCTTGGTAAGATGATTTCTTTGTCAATTTATTTACCAGCCTAAGAATGACTTATTATTGAACAATATAGGAGCAATGGAGCCTATGGATAAGAGAAAATACAAGTTGATTTGCATAAGAGCACAAGTACGAGGGAACCCATAACTATTGCAAGGATCAAACTTTGATTTGCAATAGAGTGTAGATGTGGATAAAGGATGGAGGGATTGAATTTTTTGATATGAACTGGATGGAAAATGAAGTCACAAATGTGAAAATGGCTTAAAAAGTAGATTTTCCCTTAACTAGAAAGCATTATTTTTGAAAAAATACATAGTGTTTTGGGTAAGCAAAGAAACAAAATTCAATTTCATTATCTATATTGAAGTTCAGTACATAACTGCAACTACTTGTTGTACTCAAATATTTTGTATGAAGAAGACCCTAAAGGATTTCAAATTAGAGTTTAATGATCCAATCCCCATCATAAGTGATAATACTAGTGTTATTAGTATCTCAAAGAATCATGTTATCCATTCAAATACTAAACCCATTCCAATTAAGAATTATTTATTAAGATATCAAGTTGTTGACCATTTTTTTAGATTGTAACATGTGGATACAATGAAAATATTGTAGATATTTTCACAAAACAGCTTTCAGAAAAATTTGGGAGTGGTCTATCCTTCCATAAAATGAATCAACCTATTTGGGGACTAGCATCTACTCAAATCATTGAAATATTTAAAGAGTAATATGTAGGAGAAAAATGGTGAAATGGAATGCTTTTTGTTAGTCCTATATGTTTGTAAAGGGAGTGGTTACATATTGGCATTCTTTATTTTGAAGAGGCATGGTCTTAGGGGGATATCTTTCAACCATGAACACCCTTTACCATTGATGTCAAAGGGGGATAAGAAGATCCAAAAAGTTGTGATATAGAGAGAAAAACTAAGGGATACTAGCATCCAACAACAATTAGCCGCGGAAAGTGTGTAAGGGGGAGTATTTCTAAGAGTTTTTAAAGAAAATATACCATCATTTCCTTAAAAATGTTTGTTAATGTTTGCATCAATGCTAAATGGGGGTATTGTTGAGTACAATGCCAAATGGTTGTCATTGATGTTGCATTGTTCATTGATGTAAAGGGCTTAACTTTGAAGTCAACTTTCCTATTATGGAACAAGTTAAGTGTTGTTGCAAAGTGCATAGCTGGATAGCCCTTTAAGGGACCTTTCAGATGGTGTTTGTTTTGGGAAAAATGTTGTCATTAATGTCAAACATTATCATTGATGTCAAAATGTTTCCATTGATGTCAAATATTTGGATTCCATGGAACATGCTAAGGGGTTTTGAGTTGAGGGGGAGTCCTCTAGTAGCTGTAGTATTTAGTAGAGAACCATCATAGTAGAAGCTAAACTAAGGAAGCCAAAATTATTATAGATATGATGGTTTTTTGGCCCTATCTTTGAAGGAAATTCTATCTTAGGGGATCTTCTAATCCTCCATTAGAATGTTCTCAGTTGGATAGTCCTTGGAAATAGATTTCCAATGATATAAGGCAGTGTTAGGTCCCTATACTACTAGTGTAGCCCCTTATTGTTATTAGCACAACCCCCTTATTGTATTGTTGTACCCATGTACTCCCCATATGTTATTATTATGCCCCATAGAACTCCACTAATGTTATTATTTTTCCCTTACAATATTATTTTTATGTAGGCTCTGATTATATTATGACTCCTTAGACTCCTATATATAGAAAGGAGGCCTTGTCTTTTGTATCATACAAGAATTGATCATTACTGTAATATAAAGGAGGTTTCCCCCTTGAAGAGGATAATTTTGAAGTCATTGATTTATCCGTTTTTCTATTTTGTGAGAAGATTGCATAACATTTGGTATTAGAGCTTTGGATTCTAGGGTTTTGCTACTTCAAATAGGTCATCAGGAAATTTTCGTTGTAACTTTGTTTTTATGAAGCTTATAAGTTGAAATTAATTTGGATCTGAAATCTAGGTGAACCTTGTGTATGAATTTCAGATCTTGTCTCACTATATTTTTAGAGATGTGATCCAAGGAAGTTAGGGTTTTTGCAGGCTCCGGAGTTCCATCTCAAACAGGTGACCTTAGGATAATCGTCATAACTTAATCTTGGAGCATCAAATTTAAATTTCATAAAAAGTGACAGACATAGGATAGACAATAGCTTCTTGGATATCATTTTCAAGTTCGTCAGTCAAAATAATGACACCTGGCACTCCGTACAAGTTCACTCCACTGAACCAGTCTATAATAAGGTCATCATGGGAGATTGGGCATAAATATTTCTTGAAGAATCCAATATCTATCAGACCTATGGGGTTGGAAACAAGAAATAGAAGGCTACTACAGGACAAAAGTTTAGAACTTGGAGATTCGAAATTTTTAGTGTCAGTATTTGCATACATCAGTGATCAAAACTCCTCTTTTCATATTCATATTAGGGTCTCACTGAATTTTTTTTGTTATTCCACATAGGTCCTCATTCAAAAATTTACTCACTAATGGTATCCCCAGTAAAACAAACCTCACTCACCTACACTCCATCTACCTCCCTTGACCTTTTCCCATGCCCATTCCTCTCATTTCCCTCTCCTAGGTTTTTAGGACATTTTTCTTGGTTTCGTGACCGCCATAGTTAAATGATCAACAAAACTTGTATCCTGATGGTCGTACTCCTTGCCTTATCCTTAATATACCTTCCTAAACACTTCCCATCACTCCTATTCCTAAAAATAATAATTTTCCTACAAACCCTAGCCTATTGCTACGCTTTTGACACTTTTCTAGACTAGGCATGTGTTTCGCCCTTTTGGACCCCTTCCCCTCACCTAATCCTTAAAATTTGAGTTTCCCTTACTCCCTAACATCCATCCCTGCATCCCAAAATTTTCCTAAGAATTTAGAAGCCCCCTGTCCCCTTTATTTCCCTTCATTCCTATAAATTTCCAAAATCTCTTGTTTTGCCTACACTAAACCCTAATTTCCTCTTCCACTGAGCTAGGGTTGGCTATGGAATCAGAGACATTTGAGTAGAGGAGGACTGAGGGAGATAATTTCAGAAATTATGAGGCCATTCCAACTCATAAACACCATGTCTCCATCATTTTTCAAGAAGTCATTCTAAGAGACAAATCATTTGCCACACATAGGGCCAGTTTTTCTTAAAACTATGTTTTAGACCAAACATGGATGCATTTGGGAAATGTGAGAGAGGTTGTTGTCCATTATAGGCAGGGATGAAACACCTCCTTCACTTTTTACATAGTGTCATGGTTTTGGAGAATTTTCAAAAATACAGTTGCTACAAGAGAGTTGTTGCACTTCTGGAGTGACCTTTGGAAAATCAAGGTTTCTTCTCGATGGAGTGTACAAATGACTTTCTTGATGGGTCAAATGATAACTAGACAGAAATATATTTCGAAGGAGATACCATGAGCTCAATTTGGAGTTGAGGAATACCTCCAAAAGTTTCCTACAAGATCACACTTCATGTTTGCACCCTCATTCTACACTTTTCGACCAGTATTGGGAGAATTGGTTTTTTAGGGGATATATTTGATCATTTTCAGTGCATGATAGGTCCATTGTGTATCCAAGAGAGATATATTTCTAAAGAGCTATCATGGGCATAATATTGACATCGGGAAAGCACACAAAAATTGATTTGAAGTCGGCGCTGCGTGTTTGACACAGGCACTGCACATTTCCTTCTGGCACTGCGTGTTTGACAAGTCTTGGGAGAATGAAGTTTTGGAGGGTCAAATTAAGTCCATTTTAAAAACTAAAGGCATATTTCGAACCTATACTAGATAAGATTTCCAATTAGCTATCCTAGGCTCAATTTCGACAATGGAAAGGTAGGAAAAAGTAGGTCTGAAGATGGCACTACGTGTTTGACATTGACGCTGTGTGTTTGACCCGTTTCCTAATTTTTCACTATTCTTCTCCAGATTTGATTTTCCTCTTGTGAAATCAAATTTTTACTGATTTAATTTATCATGAAAATGTAATTATGGTATTTTTACTATTACATAGGGTAAATACATTAGGTAAATAGAATCTATGAGGTGTAATGAATCAGTTAATTGTAATTAGGGATGAGTCACTTTGGCCACCGTACACTCTAGCTATCAGTTCAAATTTTGGTGGAACTCCTCCACCTCTCATGGATTCGACCCTTAATAGTTAGGAGGAGTTTTTTTGAGGCCTATATCATGTACTTCTTTAATCATTCTATAGGTTGACTCCTCTGGATATTGTATTAGTGTTTCATACTTTGACATGGAATATATTGGATGAGTTGCTGTTATTTTGGTGGGATTCCTATGGCATGGTATTTTTATATTGTTTCATCTTTGATTACATGTGTGTGAATGTTTTGTATCTTCTATTATCCATTTCACTTCTAAATATGTTTAATTTTCAAGGTGTGATAAGAAGAATTCATCTTCTATGCTCTGTTTTGGGAAAATCATCATAATGTGTTTCATTTCTTCAGTTTAAAAAGAATTCATGACTTCCACACTCTTTTTAGCACCTCATCAGTCTAAACCATTTCATCAATATACTACAAAGTGTCAAAGTAACTTTCCTACATTGCCCCATCAAATGTCTGCAATTCTGATTCTCTCATGCCCTCACCTAGTTCACTCTCTAACCTAATTAAGTCATCCAGTGACTACCCCAATCAAATCAAATCAATACCCTATGATATTACATCCACCCTAAAACCCTAGTCCATCTAGCCCTCTTGGATGTGATCCTTTGGAGAGAGCCCTATCCAGCTTGGTAGTGCTAGCTACCAAGTCAAAAGATTGGTTTATGGTTACCTTAGATAGACTCTTCCTCAGCCTTGGAGATCCAGAGGAGTGATAACTTAAATTACAGAGTTAAAATAGTTTCAAGATAAAGCTCCTAAAAGAAAGAAAAAGGTGTGTATTTAAAAAAAAAATGCATAACTTTTGTTTGAAAAATCAGTTTGAATTGATTCAAAGGGCATAATGAAGCATAGATATGTTTGTTCTATTTCAAAATGAATGAAAGAAAGAAAACAGAAACACCTAGTAAACAACCTAAAATATTTATCACGAGACATGAAAAAGAGAAGAAATGCAACATGATATATCAAAATTACAAGACCAAGTGCAACAAATTTCGCTCTCACAAAAAGTATCAGAAGCTATTGAAACTAAGATCAATTGTTTTAAGAATGTAATGGAAGCTAAAATCGATGGTATAGAAGCAAAATTGAAAGGAAACATGGAATATTTGAAGAAAGACATGGAAGGTTTGAAGAAAGATTGGACAAAGTTGCTATAAGAAAGGCTTCCTAATGGCGAAAAGGTAGTAGAGGAAACTCATGACGAGAAAAAAAATGTTAATCATGATTTCATAGAATCTAATGTTGGCTTGAAGACCTGCCATATTCCAAATATCGATATGAGGAAGTTTGATGGCAAGGATCCCGTAACATCGATACTAGATATGGAGAAGTATTTTGATATCCAATGTGAAAAACACACAAAAGGTACATATTGCAACTTTATATTTAGAATCCAATCAGTTTGTATGGTATCGATGGTTTTTGCCTCATAAACATATTTTCACTTGGTCCATTTTTATGGAGAAAATGATAACACATTATGAGGATACAAAGAGAAACACCTTCTTTAGCCAATTAATAAATCTAAAACAAAAGGGTTCAATGGAAGATCACATTGAAGACTTCCAAAAAATTGAATATAAGGGTAAATGACATTCCAGAGGAGCATAGGATTGATGCCTTCATAGGGAATTTAAAGGATAAAATCCAACATGTTTTTCACCTTTGGGAATTTGATTCATTAGAGAAGGCATTTAGGGTGGCCAGAAAAGTGGAAAGTAAAATTATGGAAACAAGGAAGTCTACCACTCACAACTATAAAGATAGAAGTGTTGCTACTCCTATCCTTTTGCAACCTACAAGGTTTACACCTAACCAGTGTGAGGAAAAAAGAGAAAAATGGCTTTGTTACATTTGTGATAGAAAATACACTAAATGTCATAAGTGTACTGAGAAGAAATTATTTTACATAAATTCTGAAGAGGAGGAAGAAAATGATCAAGAAATGTCAAAAGAAGAGGATATACACTAGGAACCAACCCCAAAGAAAGAAGAAATGAATCCGACCATATCTTGTAATGCATTGGCACTTTATGCACATCATTCACCATCCATCACATCATCTTTAGGAGAAAATTCTAATGTTCAAGCAGTGGAAGATCACATCGAGCATCAACAACAAGTTTTCCAACTCTTAAAGGATAACCTCACTTTACTACAGAATCAAATGAAACAACATGCAAATCAACATTGCAGCAAATAAGTTTTGATGTAGGTGACTGGGTAATTTTACGACTACAACCATACAAACAAATGTCCCTCAAGCAAGCTAAGAAGGATAATAAATTATCACCAAAGTACTATGTTCCTTATAAGGTGCTGCAAAATATTTGTACTATGGCATACAAATTGGAGCTTCCTATATCTTCGTGAGTGCATCCAGTATTCCACGTTTCATGCTTAAAGAATGTTATAGGTGACAAGCTCCCAGTTCAAACAATATTGTCAGACCTTGACGAGGAAGTAAAAATCATATTGGAACCTGAATCAGTCAGGGAATCAAGAACCCAATAGCTATGAAATCGATCAATTTCAGAGTATCTCATAGAGTGGATGAACTTACCCACTGAAGATTCCACATGGGAGGATGAGAATTTTATACAGAAGTATTCAAAACTACTCAAGTGTTGAGGAGAAAACGTTTTTGGAGGAGAGGGGCATGTTAGGTCCCTATAATACTAGTGTAGCCCCTTATTGTTACTAGTGCAACCCCCTTATTTTATTGTTGTGCCCATGTAGTCCCCATATTGTTATTATTATGCTCGATAAAATGCCACTATTTTTATTGTTGTGCCCTTACAATATTATTGTCATCTAGGCTTTGATTATACTGTGACCCCTGCTAGGCCCCTATACCAATAGGTTTCATATGTCATGATTGACTTGATGAGCTATGTAATATGTTCATACCTTTTCTTGTTGCAAAGGTTTTCCATATTTTCAAAAAATAAAAAAATTTAAAAAATGTAAAGAGGGTATACCCTGAAAGAAAAATCAAAGGGTAAAAAGAATAAAAGATGGTCAAAAAAATGAAAGAAAATAAACCCCAAACAAAAAATAGACCAGGAATGTGTGCAAGTCTAAATGCCACTACTTTTTTACGTTTCTACAATAAACAATTGTGTGCAGCTTGTCACCTATTCCACAATTCAGGAACAATCAATTAGTTTAAGCTTGACTATTTCATATTTCATTTTTATGTTGTAGAAATAGAGAATAAAGATTTGACCAAACAATGTAATATTGGCAGATAAGTAGATAGGTAGAGTGAAAAAGGAGCTCAATAGTTTAATATGAGCCCTTGGATGTAATAAGTGCAGACTTAGATAGGCTTTTCCATGTAAAAGAAAAGGAAAATTTGATAAGGGTTTTCCAGTCTAAGTGCACCCTAATAAAGAAGAAAAAATTCTAGGTTAACGTAGGTAGGGTAGGTAGATGATGTTACTGAATCATATGTGATGGATAATGTCTCTAAATGTGTTTATCTTTCACTTTCATCACGAGGCCAAAACATACAGTAGATTAAAGCATCTCAAGCAAAGAAAAGTCAGAATAATTAACTCCCCTTCTCATTTTCCCTAATTATTCACTAATTTCCCCTAAGTAATAAGGTATTTGCTAAATTAGAGGGGCTCAAAGCATTTCTCTGACTTCTGGAAGGACCGGACCCTCGGCCCAATAATTTAAAAGCCTAAGTACTTAGAACCATTCATAAATCATTCATTCACCTTCATAAGTCTTTTCCTAAGTAAAATCCTATTTTACTTAGGAAAATTACATAATTTTTCATAAAAACCCTTTTCACTTAAGCCTAATTTAAATACAAAAATCAATTATTTTTTACTTAGTGCTTTTCATTACATTACCGTATTAATTTTTAACTTATATTACATAATTCCCATATAACGTTAACTTTTCCCATATTATTTAAATATATGAAAAAACCCTATTTCTATATATCCCGCCCCGGGTTAACTATAATCGTAAATCATATTTAATTGGGATTAATTAGTTAATCTGTAGCCAATTAACAACCCATAAATCCCCCGCCACATCAATATGGAATTAATTAACCCTCATGGTTAATTAACAGCCTCCCTGTCCAATCCCGTCAACCCCAATATAATTAATTAACTCTTAATTACGTCAGGCCAGCTCTCGTTAAATTCCATTACATCACGCCTCCCATCCACCATACGATCAGGTCCTCCAGCTCTGATGGTTATTATCAATATCGCACAACCCTTTGTGACCACGCGTTAACGCTTGATCACAAAGTGGTTTTTGCACAGCGCCCCCACCACGTGTCGAAGAACCTATGGAATCGTCGCTGGCTCCTGGCTTGTTACTTCTCATCCCCAAAATCAGTACGATACCGAACCGCTTACCGCCCTCCTGCATATGACAAAACTGTCACATCACCTGTTGTTGACATCATCCACCCGAAATCCAAAAACCCCCGCCAACCCTTGACTTTACAAATAAAACAAACATCATTTGTGTTGTTTTGTACTGAAAACAAACGCTCCCGTGCAAAAGGACGTTGAGGTCAAATAGTTTGAAGCTTCCAACCACCAACCTACTCAAAAACTTGCAGCCGTGATAGTCCAGAGCCTTTAGCCACAACCAGTACCCGAAATTCACTATTCAACCACCCAACACAAGTATTTATCCAAATTCCCAACAAAACCCTGCAAGTTCTCGTTTTCCTCTCTAATTTGACAGAAAAGACCCAAATTCATTACAATTCAGTCTTTGTTTCATCATATAAGTTTTGAAACCTTGTATTTCGCCCATTTCCCATAGAAAACCTGAATTCCCTTTCTGAATCCACAAGAACTAGAAATTGAAACCCCTGTGGCTTTGAATGTTACACCCATGAATGTGCCTCATAAAGATTTAGACTATCTGCCTCTTACGGATAAAGACTTCTAGATAAAAGACTTATCCACTGATAAAAAACACCTTAAAGTCTTTTGCCAAAGTAGAGACAACTACCTGAATGGCTCTGACATCTTAGGACTATGGGAATCTAACCTTCCCATGTATTTTCTCCCCTTAGTCCATGTTTTCCCTAATATAATTCAGCAATGCCATGCCAATTATGATCCTAACCACAGAGCAGTTATGTCTCCAAGCCAAATAATCCTTTTCCCAATAACTATTGAATCCATCAATGAAATGTTGCAATTTCGCTCTAGTCAAGCTCTCACTCCCATTTCCATTGGATATTTACTTGAGAAATCCACTCAACTATCCCAGTCATAACTGAATCGCATTTGCCAGACTTTAATGTTGCCAAAACATCAACCTAAGGGTTCACCTCCTTATTTGCAGACTTTATTCACAGATATGGCTAGACTCATAGTTGATATGATATCTTTGATTATAGGATTCAACACTAGTGAGTTTTTTGATGAGTTAACCATAGTGTTATTATCAATCTTCACTCTTGGATAGCCCCCTGCTGTTAGGTATGACTATGCCTCCTTTATTGCTGATAAAATTCATGACCAATTCACAAGACTAGAAAATGAAAGAGTTTTCAACTATTCCACCTTCATTTATCATCTCATGCTATATTATTAGTCAGAAAACTTTCCTTTCCCTGTCATGAAACTTGATACCAAAGGCAATCCAAGGTCTGTCTTTTTTTGGAGTCCCATCTTCCATGCATCCTCTGATTCCCCTTACTCCTATAATGAGTTCATTGATCAGTTTGTTCATCCAGTAACTACCTTATCGATAGGGATTTCCCCTCCTAGGATAAGTGGGGACATTAAGAGGATCCTACAGCTCTCCAAGTAGTATAGAATAGGTGATTGGTACCTATACAAGAACCATACAGAAATCGGGATATATGGGTGTGAGCTTTGCCCTTTCAAGTTGCCAAAATATGTTTGAATGAGACTATTTGCATTGGAATATTTCAGACAAATGATAAATTCAAATCTGGTCCAATTTTATAATGCCAAAAAGAAATCTCAACTTAGAATAAAATATAATTATGTCCCTTTGTCTGCAACACTAGGGAAGCATGGAGAGAAGCAGAAAGAATTCTAGAAGATCACCTTAAGTTACACAAAAGTTTTGGGTGTATGCCATATGATCCTAATAGCTTTATCTGTGATGAAAGAATGAAGTACAGACTGTCACCATATATACACCATCGAATCCCAAAGATTGAAAAATTCGCCAATATGGATGAATGGAGGGAGGGGACCATAATAGAAACTGATAGTGAACAGGTCAATATAGAAAATGTTGCGAGGAATCTTGAGAAAACACTTGACCTAGATTCTTTTGGGTAGGTACGATTTGAGTCTTCTCAGAGGTCAGGGATTAGTGCCTCTACAATAAGAACCTCTCAGCAACATTCACAAGATACCATCACACCAGTTACAGAAACATCTAAGGGAAAGGGGCTAGAGACTAGTACTAAGGCCACAGAGCAGTCTACAATGTCTAAATAGCCTGAAACTTCTAAGGAACATGCCCAAGTGCAAACTCCTCAAACTCAAAGCAATGTGGGAGAACCTCCAACCTTGCAGACTCCTCTGAATCAAGAAAGGGAAAAAAAGGGAGACAGGGAAGTAGCTCCCCCTGCCAATGGACCCTTAGAGCAGCCTGGTACTAAAAGGAAAAGGTTAAATCCTCTTTCAGAGGAGGAATTCTTTGAAGAGACTACCGATAGTCAAAGGAAAGAAGGAGTAGATAATCATCAAACTTTCCCAGTGGGTGGGACATCTACTAGCTCACAGAGATAGGAGCTAGAGAGACAACAAAGTGTAGAGGTATCATCTTTCAGGCCACCAGGAAAAGATACTTTAGATATCAAGAAAACATTTATAGAAATAAAAGTCAGAAA
>APFE030109965.1:0-14132 GCA_000404065.3 Pinus taeda | reverse complement strand
ATTCTTCTCAATAATTTGTTATTAATGAGTTATTTCATATACTCCTTGGTCTATATGTTGAATATGTTTTATTTTATGAGATATTCAAATGTTATGTAATCGTTTGATTGTTAGTGTATGCAGGTTTCGAAGTGAAGGAGGAGCTCATCTAGATTGACGAGGCTAGACTACTAAAACAGCGTTGGACTACAGGTAGGATCTAAAACACTTGGTTTCTCGTGTGATAAATGCATGTTTAGAGAAGGATTGCTCTTAATTGTCTTGGTTGTCACTAGAAATTCTTAGGCTTCTAGGGAGGTTGGTTTTGTCCGCAAGATTAACTCTTTCCGCATGACAAATTGGCGACTCCACTGGGGATTCCATGGATTTGATTGATTTCTGTTTTGATTGATACTTTGATTTGAGAAACTCTGATTTATTTCTAGTTTTTGACTGATTGACTGTGAATTTGGGTGGAATAGCTTAGGGTTGAGTTAGTTTTTATTTTTCTTGATTTTGATAGCAGTACGCACCCTCTGCGTTAAGGACAGTGCGTACTAGTACGCACTTTTGCTTTGTACACAGAGGGTGGCCGCATCTGTGCCAACAGGCTGCCTGCGTACCTCTGTCAAAAGCTTAGAAAATTTCAATTTTTTCCTTTTTACCCATTAGATTTTGTTTATAGTTTATTTTATTGCTGCCCAGATCCACTAGTTACCTGTTAGAAGCTTTCAGCTTGGCTAATTTCATTGGCATTCCTGCTTTAAGCTTTTATCAATTGGGTGAGTCTCTTTTTTGAGAAATTCTTAATTTGATTTCCTTTGGTCATTACTTGGAGGTTTGTCTCAGTCTTTTCATAATTGTGTATGAGTGTTAATCTCCTTTGAGTGTTTTTATTTTTTGATCTTTGGAACTCTCACCCAATTTGCTTGACTTGCACTTGATTGGTTCTTAGATTACATTAGAATCATCTTGTGTTTGAGAATTCTGTTGCATAGATCACATTTGCATAGTTAAAATTCTCATTTTCAGAATATGAATGAAAAATGTGCATAGATTACATTTGCATATTTTTCAAGTGAATTGTGCATAGATTACAATTTCATAGTTTACATTCTGAAAAATCAATCGTAGATTTAGATCAGTTTTCTTTGGTTTGAATTTACATATTTTTATGCTTGTTTTAAGCACACAAAAATAAAAATAAAAATTTGTTTTGGATTTGATTTGCATTAGTTTTTCTTGATGAAATTAGTGCATTAGAGAATTTGTTATATTTTCTCTTAGTGATCGATTTTTTGCATTGTTGGAAGTGAATGGAAACTCTCTCCTTACTTTAGTTAGGATCGAATTGAAAATATTACATTATCATATTTGATTGCATTCAGTTTTGGGTCAGGTCATAACACCATTGGTTTCATATCCATTTACCCTTTTGGGTAATAACAGCCTAAATAACACAGCGCTTAATTAAAATTCATCTAGTAATTTTTTCGTTTCTAGGGCTCTTATCACCAACATAGCTTAGGCTAGTATCTTGGAGTAGGGAGTAATTAACTCTCCAAGATAGTTAAAACAAACAAGTAGTTGATCTTGCGGTAGGAAAAAATCCAGTTGTTTCATCTATGCTCTGGGAAAGCTCATCTTAAACGAGAAGCACGAGATCATATTTGAACCAGTGAGGTAATCAACCCTTCCTCATTGGGAATGATAGAAGATATTCACGTATTAAAAATGGTAAACCTTGGATTGACCGTTGTCAAGGAGCCTGGGGTCACTTGTTGGTAAAACTTGGATTATGTCAAGGAGCCTTCAAGGGGATTGAGCTTTTTTACTCTACCCTTGCGTGTGTATCAGATCGTAGATTGTTCCCCCAGGTATATTTGTTTCTGTTGGTAACCTTAGTGCCCATAATCTATAGGATTCTTTCCTAAGGTGACGGTGGAGGGAAGATCCCACTGTACTTGGAGCAGACGTCGACTAGACTCACTTAGACTCTCTAGGGGGTTATCTTCACTCGAGACAGTTTTGTGGAGAAACTTGTGCTAGTTTGTTTCATTAAGCAGGTTGTCGGGGTAACTGTTCCAACCGCCATTTCTGTATTCAATTTTGCGATGTTGGATTTCATCACCAACTAGTGTTTTCGGTATGGAAAGTCACTGTTTGTGTGTGGTTTGTCTCCTAGATTTGATAGTGTGTGTTAATTTGTTTTTTTTTACTTTTAGAGACCATAGGTGTGAATTGTGAATTTTAATTGTTAGGTGTGAATTGTGAATTGTTAATTTTAGTTTTAAATTGTTAATAAAATTCACTGAAGTTGAATATAATGGCAACAGTTCCAGAATTTACCAACCAAGGAACCCCTCTTAACGAGAATCCTAGTACTTTTCCTTGCTTTGAAAATGTTGGTCCTCCTTATATGGCTACTTTGTCATTGCTTGGATTTACAATAGGTTTACCGATATGGTTACTTTCAACTTCGTTGGACCCAAATAATCCACTTGTTCCACCTAAATCGAATGCTTCACCTCAATAGAGTTCACCATCTCAACAACACCAACCCTCTATTGACCCTTTACCTTCTTCACTTAATATTCCTTCTTCCATTTCTTCTTCTTCGCTTGGTAAAAACCTTGACGCTAGTAACCAGGTGGCTAAGAAGAAGAAGAGAGGGAAGAAGAATAATACGAAGAAGCAAGATAAGAAAGAAGTCAACCAACCAACCATGGCTATAAGTGTTAGTTGTGTTGAGGAAACCTCCAACACACATCGTAAACCCAAATACCCTTGTAGGCTTTGTAAGGGTGACCACTTCCTTATCAATTGTCCTAGTATTCCAAAGGTTTTGGAAGTATGGTCAGAAAAATCTCATCAACTTTCCATTGATCCATCAACCAGTGACAGTCAGGTTCCTGGGAAAAAGGGTAAAGTTAGATTTCCTTGTAAGTTATGCAAAGGGAGTCATCAAACTCACATTTTCCCTCACATGGATGAAGCCTCAAAATTGTTGGAAAACCTTATTGTTCCACAACAATAATTTCCAACTGGTTACCGTAAACTTTCTCCCAACCTACCATCAACTGATGGAGTGATTGATCTAATTTCAAGTACAGTCGATCACACTCTTCCATTGGAGAGTGAAACTCATATCACTCAAGCTGATGATCCATTAGTTAATCAAGTGGTCGATTCAATTTCACATTCGGTCGATCCCACTCTCCCTTTAGAGAGTGAACTTCATACCGCTCAAGTTCTTCTTGTTACATCAGATTCTTCTACGTCGGGGGCATTTCACCTGTTTCTATAGAACCCCCTCTAAGTACTGAGGTCTTTTCCTTTGATTGCAATAGACTGACAGAACCTCGTCTTCCTTCCTCCATCCCTTTCCAAATCATTGTCAAAGCTGGTGGTAGAGAAATACACTGCACACAGGTAGATGAAGGTGCTTCTGTTAGTATTTTATGCTCAACTACTTGGAAAGCTTGGGGTTCCCCTCAGCTTGTGCATATTACGTAGAATCTGAAAGCTTTTAACAGAACCATTAGTGAACCTTTAGGGATCCTTCCTAAGTTTTCTATTACCTTGGAAGGTAAAATTGTTTATATTCATCTTATGGTAGTTCGAGGTCCCTTGGATTTCAATTTACTCCTTGGGCACAACTATGTTTATGAAATGAAAGCTGTCGTATCAACACTCTTTCGCGTGATGTCTTTCCCTCACAATGGTAATATTGTGACTGTAGACCAGCTTTTGTTCCCTAGTCTTGTCTCAACTACCAATTATATGACACCCCTAAATGTTCCTGATTCTAAAGTGGTATCTACCCCGCCACGGGTTAATTATGTGGCAACTGGTCCCATGTTTTCAGTTACCACTGTAAGTGAGCCTCTCACTATTTGCTCATCTTCCTTTGATTTAGATCCGATAATTGACATGGAAAACTCTATGGGATTTCTTAAATGCGATGTTCTTATCCCTCTTGAGTTCCTTGACATGTGTTCCTTCTAGAGAACTATTCTTCCCTCTGATGAAAACCTCTTGGAAGCCATGATCAAGGTGTGTCCATTGACATGTCTTTCTTCCAGTTGGAAACCATAATCAGTGAGATGCGAGGATAGTTTGTTCCCGTCTCAAGCTCGTTAAAAAAAGAAACAAGGATAAGTTATATAGGTAGATTGTAAAGAGTAATCATGAGCATAGTTCCTTGTCTTGTGTCAAGCTTGTTAAAAAATGAAACAAGGAGTCTTGAGCATAGTTCCTTGTCTTGTGTCAAGCTCATTAAAAAATGAAACAAGGATAGGTTATATAGGTAGATTGTAGAGCGTAGGTCATGAGGATAGTTTGTTCCCGTTTCAACCTCTTTAAAAAATGAAACTGGATGTCATGAGCATAGTTCCTTGTCTTGTGTCAAGCTTGTTAAAAAATGAAACAAGGAGTCTTGAGCATAGTTCCTTGTCTTGTGTCAAGCTCGTTAAAAAATGAAACAAGGATAGGTTATATAGGTAGATTGTAGAGCGTAGGTCATGAGGATAGTTTGTTCCCATTTCAACCTCTTTAAAAAATGAAACTGGATGTCATGAGCATAGTTCCTTGTCTTGTGTCAAGCTCGTTAAAAATGAAACAAGGAGTCCTGAGCATAGTTCCTTGTCTTGTGTCAAGCTCGTTAAAAAATGAAACAAGGATAGTTTATGTAGGTAGATTGTAGAGCATAGGTCGTGAGGATAGTTTGTTCCCATCTCAACCTCTTTAAAAAATGAAACTGGATGTCATGAGCATAGTTCCTTGTCTTGTGTCAAGCTCATTAAAAAATGAAACAAGGAGTCTTGAGCATAGTTCCTTGTCTTGTGTCAAGCTCGTTAAAAAATGAAACAAGGATAGGTTATATAGGTAGATTGTAGAGAGTAATCATGAGCGTAGTTCCTTGACTTGTGTCAAGCTCGTTAAAAAATGAATCAAAGATTTTGGACCATAGTTCCTTGTCTTGTGTCAAGCTCGTTAAAAAATGAATCAAGGATTTTAGAGCATAGTTCCTTGTCTTGAGTCAAGCTTGTTAAAAAATGAATTTAGGATTTTAGAGCATAGTTCCTTGTCTTGAGTCAAGCTCGTTCAAAAATGAATCAAGGATTTTAGAGCATAGTTCCTTTTCTTGAGTCTAGCTCGTTAAAAAATGAATCAAGGATTTTAGAGCATAGTTCCTTGTCTTGAGTCAAGCTCAAAATGAATCAAGGATTTTAGAGTATAGTTCCTTGTCTTGTGTCAAGCTCGTTTCAAACATGAAACAAGGATTTTGAGGATCATTCTTTTCTTGTGTCAACCTCATTAAAAATGAAACAACTCCCGCTTCGAGTTAAGTCTTGAAAGTAAACCTTCATTTCATCCACTTGGTTGAATTCAATGAAGTTTGGGGGGCATGTATCTCGCTTTGTATCGTTTTGCTGGGGTCATGCGAACTTATAACAAGCATAGTTTTTCGTTTCAAGCTTGTATAAACATGAAACTGAATCCAAGCAAATTTCTCTTTGGTTCAAGCTTGTGTAAAAATGAACTGATACCCATTTTACATCTCGTGGTTGCCTTCTACATTTTGTTAGATGAGCCTTGGTTGTTTTCATTCCATCGCCGCCATCTCTTTGGCTGATTATATGCTTTCACTTGGTTGTTTTTCCTTTCTTGAGGGACCATAGTTATGAGTGGTTTTGTTAGCTAGCCTCTTGACCATTACATGTTTTGAGCAGTTCCACCATTGTCGGAACCAGTTGCTACCCTTTATACCACTCGTTCCTTTAGGATGAGTCCTCTTTAAGCTATTTTCTGACATGTAAAATATGAAAAGATTGCCGAGTTTTTCTCTTTTTGAACTCGTTAAAGCGAAATTAAAAAGACGGTCCACTTATAGCTCTTTTCTGACCGTGTAAACATGAAAAGATTGTCGGACTTTTGTCGTTTCAAGTTCGATATTGGTAATAAAACAACGTGTCTTTGATCGCTTTTTACTCTTTCGGATCAAGGCCACTAATTAAGAAAAGTACTCCTTGATTGTAATGGTCGAGCAGTTCTCTCAAGTATTATTTTATACTTTTTCGGGCTTGGGAGACACAAATTTACGAAAAAGGACAACCATGGAGTTTTCTTAAGTTTTTCTTCTGACTCCCTGAAATTGAAAAATGCCGAGTTTCTCCTATACTGGACTCGTTAAAATTTAACAGTAAAGGACCTGTTCAATTATAAATAGGAACAAACCACTCCTTCTTAGGGTTCGAATCTAAACTAAGTTGGACTCATCCGTAGGATGAGCTTATAACCAAGCAAATGTTATCCTCCTCAAGCTTGTCAAAAATAAAGAGGTACTTGCCAAAAATGGTTGGGGAAAAGAGAGAAAAATGAACCTGTTTGTTGTACTTTGTGTTTGAAGAACTTTCCATCACTCTTGAACATGACACTTTTATTCACCTGGGTTGGGAAATCCTTTACCTAACAGTTAATCAAGCCACATTGAAAGTCTTCAGCCGGTTTTCGAGTATTAGCTTTGGGTCAACTATCACCAAGCCATCTACAGTGTCGTTATGTTTTCAAGAGGTCTGTGCAAATAAACCATTCACCTACAAAATATTTGTCATCCATCATTGACCATCCCTGAGTTAGTTCTTGCCAAATATATTTCTTCAGACTTGATCTATGATTTCGTGTTATGGGCTTGCCTATGACGGATCGCTTTCTATCAACTGCAGCTCGTTATCTAGAAATATGATCTAGAAACTGTCAGTACCTTGGAATCTGCATGCCTCAATGGCAGGTTTCTTGCCTTTGACGACAAGATGCATCATTGACCTTCAATCAAAGGATTCTGTGACATGTTCGACATCAACTCATTCATTCACATTTCATGGATTGTACTGAGTACTTTCAGGGCCATAGACATTACTGGTGGTTCCTCTCACACTTGTTAACAGTTTACATCATTGACTGGTAATCAAGCGGTTTCTACCATGTTCGACTTCGACACGTTCATTCACATGGATAGAATTGTACTAGTTCGAGAAATAGAAATGAAGACCCTGGATCTAGTTTCCACCATCCAGGCTGCGAGGAATTTTGTTATCATTATATAGTGGACTATTCATAAACAGATGGTTGCGCCCATACTGTGTCCATATGTTTCTACTTGTGATGTAATACAAAATCATTCCGGTATCAGAACAATTTTAGATAGTTCTTAGTCAGTTTTGATCTGAGTATGGGAATGCCTACCTCAGTGATGATATTTTCACATATATATATTTTTTGTTGAATTTTTTTACAGGTTACGACCGGGGTATCTACAGGAAGATCCTTGAAATGATAAAGCACTTCACGCTTCATAGATGATAAGACTATCCTCATCTATTACAGACTTCGCACTTTAGGGGGCAATCTGTTACACGAAAAATTGTCACCATGACTTTCTGTAACCAATATGAGTCTATCACCACTCATACATACCTCCTTTGCAAGTCTTAAGCCTCAACTCTTCATGTCAACATGAAAATGGGAGAAAGACTGTTGAGTCCCAAAATTGCATCTTTCCTACACCTTTTTCTAGCTTCTTTCCATTCATCTGAACCTCCTAAATCATCAGTATCATTGCATAATAGTTTTAAAAAGGGCATCTAAAGTGGTTTCTTGACTATGTGTTTGTGTTGCTACTTGAACTAGATTTTTGTTTATAAGCTGTGGAATCTCGTCACTTTCTGTAGCCAGCCCAAGTTTTTGCAGCTGTTTTGTCAAAGTCTATATTGCAGGTGCCTTCAGTCGAATCAAGCCACATGGGAAATTTGCAACCGACATGGGCATGGACCGAGTCCTATTGGCTAAGTCGAATTAATCAGAAAAGGCCATAGTCAACGGTGGGAAAAACGGTGGTCAACTCAAGATTCCTACGGTGATAAAACTCTATTTTTTCACCACATGAAGCTTTGTGAGGTTGTTCCTAGATCTCTGGGGACAATTTAACACCCGTGGACTGCTCCATGAACCAGATCCAACAGCCACCTTTGAAAGATTGAATCCTCACAGCAGCCATAGTGCTAAATCTCAGGACATGGTTGTTTACATGTCTTGTATGAGCACCGAATGTAGGAAAACAATTATATTATCCTCTGTTATAAATAATGTGTTCTCATACACATATTAGTTAGCTTTTTGATGATGTGATTTTGATTGTAAAGGAACCCATTGTGCCGTAACTTTATCACTGTGTTGCGACTAATTTTTAATACATGAGAAGCCTCTGTTCTTGAGCTCAATTGGTGGTTGATCTTTGATTGTCTAAGGATTGTGCAGAGGGCCCCTGCCCAGGCGGAGGTCTTTTTTATTACTGTAGAGTTTCATGTTTCATTTCTTTATGTTCTTATGCCATAATCATTCACTTGTATATATATCACAGTTCTTATGGTATTAACGCTTGATAGTTGTCCATAGTTTTTCACTTTTTATATACTGTTAACTGATCAATGCTTTTGTTTCAGATCACAATAGGTAGCCCAGGCAGAACATAGTTTTCTAATGACTAATGACATGGAATCATTCTTGTACTTCTGTTGATTTTCATTTCCTTTAGTTTTTAGTTCCAGCATTGTGTTATTTATTTCATTTTTGCTCATTTACTTTTCTACAAGTTAGTTATTGAATTGCTCATGACATTCTCAGTTACTTCCTAAAGCCAGAGCGAGTCAAATGGTGAGGGATTGAAGTATGAAGTGTGTAGTTTGATATTAGTTTATTTTTCTACAAGTTAGTTATTGAATTGCTCATGACATTCTCAGTTACCTCCTAAAGCCAGAGCGAGTCGAATGGTGAGGGATTGAAGTATGAAGTGTGTAGTTTGATATTTGTTTTATTTTCTACAAATTAGATATCAGATTTCTCAAGTTATTTATGATTACTTCCTAAAGCCAGAGCGAGTCGAATGGCGAGGGGTCAGAATATGAGTTGATGTAATGTGATTTTAGTTTACTTTGCTTGCAATTCTTAGATTTCTTTGAGTTTATTTTTTCTTATATTTTCATGGCAACAAGGATAATGGGTTTCATGGTCACTAGCTCACCATTGTTTAATTAGAATAGTGGCACACTTTCACTCTCTTTTCAAGAATTAGTTTCATCACCGCATGTTTTTAGAAAGTTTGAAGTTTTGAAAATCATTTTAAAAAACATCATTGCCTTGAACATTTATATGATACTTGTCTTTTATAATTTCCGTCTCACATTAGGGAATTAACATAAATTAACGCAAAACAAAACAAAAACAACAAAAAAATAAGAAATAGGTTATCCTGCACATATAGTGTGACGCACTTCAACAGTTTATGACTCCCGGATTGACAATTAATACAACAATTTAGGACACTCTGAATTGACCAAACATTTTGGTGCCATTGCCGGGGAAGTGTAACTAGGTAGCTAATTTCCTAAATAAAAACAAACAATTAAAAGAAGGGAAAAATTCATAACTTCTTGAAGTATGCTCTCCTCTTGCACTTAGTGTGATCTGGAGGATCAGAAAAGAGAGTTATTGGTTTAATAATTTCTTAAGTATGCTCTCTTCTTGCACCCAGTGTGACCTAGAAGATCAGAAAGAGAATTATTAGCCCAACTTGAAAATTAAAAAAATGACATGCATAGAGCAAGAGATTCTAGGGGAAGGTTTATAGTTAGAGCCAAGAGTTCGATTTTCACAACTCCATCTTCTTCAAGGCATAGACAAGATTCACCACCATCTACCCCTAGCCTTAAGATTCCTGGAATTCAAGGATTAGTTGAATTAGAGGATTCGCCTACACCATCTACCAAATCTCCTTTAGAGGAAGACCCTTTCTTTACTTCTACAGGAGAACATATTTTAATTCAAGAAGTAGAATCACCTAAAGAAGAGAAGGAAGAAACTGCCTCTCATCCTCCCTTAATAGAAGAACTAGAGGACTTTGAGGACTTTGAAGAAATTATCATGACAAAGGAAGTAGTAGATGGATTTGAAGGTAGAGGTAGAGGTAGAGGAGGAGGAAACAATGGAAGAGGAAATGGAGGAGGAAGAGGTAACAACGGAGGAAATATGGATGGGGATAACTCATTTGGATTCCCTATAGTTGATGCCGAAACCCATACAACAATGAAAAACATTTCACCATCTGTCCTTCCAAACTTTCATGGGTTGAGAAGTGAGGATCCCGAAACATTTCTATTTGAGTTTGAAGTCTTGCGTCGAACCTATGATTATATGGAAGACTCTCAAAAACTCAAATTGTTTCCTTCAACATTAAAATGAGCTGCTTTGAAATGGTTCATGGGACTAGCCACTCAGTCTATTAATAGTTCGAATGATATGAAACAAACATTTTTGGATAGATACCTGGACTATTGCATGCCCACTAATCATAAGGATGAGGTATTCAAGATGATGCAAAAAGAATATGAAAACTTGGAGGATCTACTCAAAAGATTTCAATACAACTTAAAGAGAGCAAAAATGAGTAATCTAGATGAGGAAACCTTGAAAGACCTTCTATTGAAAGCCACTAGAGATGAATGGATAGACATTTTAAACATGATGGGAAAAGGAGATATCTCTCAACTTCCACTTCATGACATAGCAGAACTATGTGTCCATATCTCAAGAGGAAAATCTAAAACTGCAAAAGGGCCTAGAGATCCTTCTCTGATTAGAGCAAACAAATCTGCAACCAGTTCAGTAAGTAGGGCAGACATTGGCAATATGCTTGATGAGTTCAAAACTGATATTTTAGGGAGCCTTAGTGAGCAACTAGACACCCTTAAAATACAAAACAAGCAGAAATCAGATGTTGAAGCTTTGGCCATCTTTTGTCCAAAATGTAGGAAGGAACATGCTCTAAGGGAATGTCCCTTGGATGCAAAAGTTGTAGAAACATGTATGATTTTCTCGGAAAGCCATGAGACCAAGGATTGTCCTTCAATTCCTGGCCTCAAAGCTGTCTTTCAAGAAGATGCAAATTCAGTAGAATCTCTCTATTTTGTTACAAGGAAACCATGGCAGGGGCAACAAAATCAAGGGTTCAATAATCGTATGAACTTTCAACCCCCGCTAAATTGGAATCCTTGGCAACAACCTTGGTCCCAATCTCAAAATCCATATCAATCAAGGGTACAAGGTATGCAAAATCCTTATGGGAGATTTGCTCGATTTTATCAATATCCTCCATCCTTTCCAAATCAGCAAGCTCCACAAATTCCAAATCAAAATCCACAACTTTCATTACCATTCCCACAACAACAACAAACTCCTCAACAAGCTCCTCAACTCTTTCTTCCATTCCAACAAAAAGAAAATCAACTACCTTCCCAGCCATTGCCAAATCCCAATAATAAAAATCCTCAAAATTCTTACATGGTAGAAGGACAACAATTTCCTACCTATATGATTGTTCCTCTCAATGATGTACAACTTAGATCTGGTAGAGTTTTAGAAAAACCTTCTATAGATGCTCAAAAGGAAAGTCTTTCTGAGGAAGATTCTCTTGAAGCCAATAAAGTTTCTGAAGCATCTCTTCAAAACCCAAACATTCAAAAAGAAAAAGAAAAAGGGTCAACCCCAACAACTCCTATAGTTAGCAACCTGCATCTTCATCTACACCTCCTTTTCCTGAAAGATTACAAATTGACAAAGGAATGGAAAAACAAATCTTGTTGCCTGACTATGATTTCCTAGATGAATTAAAGAATGTCTAAATCAAGATTCCCTTGCTACAAGCCATTAGAGATATTCCTATTTTAGCAAAAACAATAAAGGAGTTGAGTCTCAAAAGACCGGGAAGGAAACCAAGAGATACAAGAAGAATCCACTTGGTAGGAAAAATTGTAGATATCATGATGGGAAAAATTACCATGCAAAAGTATCTAGATCCCGGTAGTCCAATTGTCAAGACACATATCAATGGGTAGAAATTCCAAATACTTTGATTGGCTTAGGGGCTACTATCAACATTAGGAGTAGACAAACTATGGAACAAATAAAACTTCCTAATCTTGTTTTTACACCCACCTCACTGCAACTTGCAGATCGATCTATAATCAAACCAGATGGTGTATTAGAAAATATTTCAGTCTCCTTATATTCTTGCGAATATCCAGTAGATTTCATGATTTTGACTCCCAAGAGTAATCTAGGAGGGCATCCACTCATTCTAGGAAGACCTTGGCTAGCCACAGCTGACGCTTTCATTAGTTGTAAATCTGGGGATATGTACATTTCTGATGGTAATTCGACAAAGAAATTCAATTTGTATCCTCCAGCAAAAGCAATTACAGAAGTAGGAGATAATGAATGGGTCGATGATGAGGACACTATACAACCTGTCTTTACCATTTCTGAAATCATTCAAGATAGTCAAATTCTAAATACATTAGAAAATTTTGAAATATCTTCAGAATATGACCACACATAATTTCGGTTGGATTCTGAAATTGAGTATCTATCATCTAGAAAAATGTCTCTTTACTCTATGGAAGAGTTTGGTAGTTCCACCATTGAAATTTTTCCACGTAAAACATTGAATATCAACAAAAAATTGGAAAAATCACAACAGGGAGAACTAACCAAAATCTTACAAAAACATTCTACTGCATTTACATGGGAATATACTGATATGAAATTTATTGACCCTAAGACTTGTATTCATCACATTTACATCAAGGAAAATAGTAGACAAATCAGACAACCTCAGAGAAGTATGAATCCAAACCTTAGGGAGATAGTGAAAGAAGAGCTCCAAAAACTACTCAATATAAACTTCATTTATCCAATTTCAGATAGCCGATGGGTTTCTCCTTTGGTTATAGTACCGAAAAAGAATGGTAAATGGACAGTATGCATTGATTACAAGGAATTGAATAAAGAAACCTTGAAGGATCACTTCCCTTTGCCCTTTATCGATCAGGTATTAGATACACTAGCAGGAAAAAAGTACTTTTCATTCTTGGATGGTTTTAGTGGCTACAATCAAATTCAGGTAGCACCTGAAGATCAAGATATAACCACATTTACTTGTCCGTGGGGAACTTTTTCTTACCAAGTTCTTCCTTTTGGATTATGTAATGCACCCGCAACATTCCAAAGAGCAGTACTAGGAATTTTTTCTGATTTAATCCATGATTGTGTAGAGGTTTATATGGATGATTTTACAGTTTATGGCGACTCATTTGAAGAAGCATTAGAGAATTTGGAAAAAGTACTTATAATATGTAAAGAGACAAATATTTCATTAAGTCATGAAAAATGTTTTATGATGTTTACTGAAGGTATTATTTTGGGACATCACATTTCAAGAGATGGGATTAAAGTTGATAGATCAAAAGTTGAAGTCATCTCCAAGTTGCCTATTCCAAATTGTCAAAGAGATGTTAGAAGTTTTCTAGGCTTCATTGGATACTATAGAATATTTATAGAAAACTTCACTAAAATAGCATCTCCACTCTTCAAATTTCTTACAAGAGACTGTGAATTCAAATGGGATCTTGATTGTCAAAAAGCCTTTGAAGCTTTGAAAACAAGAATATCTGAAGCACCTATCTTGAGAGGACCAAATTGGAAACTCCCTTTCCATATTTCTACAGATGCCTCAGATACAGCTCTAGGAGCCGTGTTGGGTCAAAAGAATTTATTTCCTTATGCCATTTATTATACTAGTAAAAATTTGACTCCCACTAAGTTGAATTATACTGTGACTGAAAAAGAGTTCTTAGCTATTGTTCATGCAATCAATAAGTTTAGACATTATATAATAGGCTATGAAACTTTTATCCATACTGATCATTTTGCTATTAGATATCTAATGAACAAACCTGTAACTAATGGCAGAGTTACAAGGTGGCTCTTACTATTACAAGAATTCAATATTACTGTGTTGGATAGACCAGAGAAACAAAATACAGTAGCTGATTTCTTGTCTAGGATCCAAAATACCAAAGAATATTCTCCTGTAGAGGATAAGTTTCCTTATGAATATTTGTTTGCAGTAACTACTAAGACTCCTTGGTATGCAAATATTGCTAACTATTTGGTTATAGGGAAACTACCTCCACATCTATTTCCTAGTGAAAGAAGAAAGATTATTCAAGAGAGTTCAAAATATTCATGGATTTCTA
>APFE030109963.1:11026-58561 GCA_000404065.3 Pinus taeda | reverse complement strand
CCTTGGGAAGAAATGGTCCCCATTGCATTGAGTGGCTCCATGAGATGGGGAAACTTCTATTGAACTTGGTCCCTGGTGAGTCACTTGCCTTGGTGTAGGAGTTTGCCAACTTTGACACCCTGATATAGTTGGATCTTTTGTTGGCGATTGTTCTTGATTTGTGTTTCCATGATCCGATCATTTGTGGCATGTTCCATGTAGTTTGGGTTTAGCTCTGTTGGTGTGAGTTGTTCTGCAATGTCAATTGTGTCCAACAATGGTGGAAAGTATGGCTGTAGTCTACATTGAACACTAGGTACAAACCAAGGAACGATGGAATGTTGAGCTCGAAGGCATTATCCCCTACAACCTTGGTGATGGTGTATGACCCATACTAGAGTAGGCGAAGCATGAAGTCGGGTCCAAGAAGGTGCTCCTTCTGCAAATGTAGCCAAACTTTGTCACCCACCTGGAACTTATGCAACATCTGATGTTGATCATGGCACTACTTGTGCTTATCATTAGCTATGTCCAATATATCATGGACCTGTTGGAAGATGTGTTGAATGCACTCAATGAATTTGTTAGCCTTGTTGGCTTTAGACTGGACATGAGTTGAATCTACCTGAGTAGCTGCAAATGGTCTGTCCACATCAATGGGACACAATGGCTAAACTCCTAGCCCTACCTAAAAGGGGTTGTGGCCCATTGAGCCCTCTTGTTTATGACTTCTATTTTTCCATCAGTTTGGGGATGGAAAGTCATGGACTTAGTGAGTTTGGTGTCCAACATTGACTAGATACTTGACCAAAATTCACTTAAGAATCTGTTGTCCCGATCAGAGAGAATGGATTGTGGGATCCAAAAGTATACCCAAACTCACTTAAAGAAGAGTTTAGTAGTGGCCTCTGCTATGATACTCTTCTTATAGGCCACCTTAATGGCCATCTTAGAGTATCTGTCGATGACCACAAAAACACAGTCATTTCCGTGCTCAGTAGAAGGAAGGACCAACATGTAATCCATGGAGATGGATTCCCAAGGTCGACTAGTAATTGACATAGGAGTATATAGTTCTTGCTTCTTGATGGTTGGTTTTGTAATGACACAAGCAATGCAAGATTTAATGTACCTCCCAACATCTCGACAAAGGTTCGACCAATAAAAATACTTTTTTAGTACTGCCACCGTTTTCTCTACTTTGAAATGTCCAATGACCCGACTGCAGTGCGCCTCCAAAATCATCTTGGCACGCTCGCTTGAAGGAAAACAGATGTGTCCCAGGTGGCATAACAGTGCATCCTAGAGGTGAAAATTTGGAACTTTCTTACTTTCTAGGAGTGTCTGGTACGTGTTGTAGAATTCTGGATCGCTCTTGTAAAGACACAGTTGAGGTAGTCTACAACATTACTGGTGCTTCCCTTGTTATACTTAATGTTAAAATGGAATTGTTGCAATTATGTGGACCATTTTTGATAGTGATCATTCAACAACTTGTCTTGTGTCTGTATGAACTGCAAAGGTCGGGGGTCTATGTGGATGACTATTTCCTTCCCTATAATGTAATTCTTCATTTGAAGAAAGCCATGCACAATGGAATGCATTTACTTTTCATAAGTGTGATACTTTCAGACTGTGTTTAAAAGTGTCTCACTGTGGTAAGCCACTAGATGCCCCTGCTGAGTAAGAACTACACCAATAGCATAGTCGGAGGTGTCTGTCTCAATCTCAAATGGCTGTTGTAGGTCTATTAATGTGAGCACAAGTGAAGAGCAGAGGCAATGCTTCAACTTAATAAACACCTTTTGTTGGGTTTCAGACCAAAAAAACTATGCCTTCACTCGACCCTTGGTGACTTGACTTAAAGGCCAAGTGATATGAGAGAACCCCAACACAAACCTATGATAGCAATTGGCAAGATCTAGAAAGTTGTGGAGCTTTGGTAGAGTGGTTGGGGCTAGCCAATCTCAAATGACTTGTATCTTGGCTGGGTCCACATACACACCTTGGTCATCAATGATATACCCTAGATATTGAACTTGGGTCATGCCACAAGTGCATTTCTCCAAATTGGCACACAACTTGTGTTATCAGAATGTTTTAAGGACTTGTCGAATATGGTATAGGTCCTATTCCCAACTCTGGCTGAAGATAAATATGTCATTTAAATACACCACCACAAATTCATTGGTGAAGGATCGAAAGATGTCATCCATAAATCTTGTTGAGCAATTTATTGTGCTTAAATTGATGCATTAATTATCGACCAGGGAAACTCGTAAGCTTTTGATGATGCCAGCATTATATGTGCAAGAGTAGGCAACTAATTCTATGTCTAGTGAAATTAATTAAGATTCAATACAATATGCAAGGGAAGAGGCTCCTAACTAAGGAGATCCTGGTTTTCCTTCCCTACAGTATCATAGAGAAATTATAAAACAAGAAACTTAAAATGCAAACAAGAGGATGAACTTTAATTGTTGTTTAGATTCAAAAAGAGAAAGACTAACTTAGTCTCTTGTTTGTCCTCTCTTGTACTAATCCAGACTAAACTAAAATTCATCCATAAGCGTAAACTAAATGAAATAACTTGAAACATAAAAGCAAAAAGATGAATTCCAATTACAAATCAAATAGAGAGAGAGAGCCTAACTTAGACTCTTGGTTGTCCTCTCATATGTTGATAAGATTCTAATTGAAAATTCATTCATCAAACCAATCCTCAAACTTCTAAGAAATTAAATGAAATAAGATCTAATATGAAACAACAAGTTCCTTTGCTCCTTCCAGAGTGAGCTCAATTCTCCTAAGAACAAAGTGACAAGCCATTCCATATACTACATTAAGATAACTTATATCTAAAACTACATAATGGAAAACTATTTCTAAAACTACATAATGAAAACATATGTTAAATGAAGCTTTATTCCATCATAAATTGGATACAATGCTCTAAGAGTCCTCCCTTTGGAATGGAGGAGGTACTCCTATTTATACAAAGACTATGATAACAACCTCATAAATGTAAACCCACTATTCTCTCCTTTGACCCACATATTTCTCAACCAATGGTGACACCTAACCCTATCCTCCATTATCTCCTCCATGAGGTCCATGATCTTCTCCATGAGGTTCATGATCTTCTCAAATTCGAATTTGAGCATAGAGTGCCACATAAGGATGCCTTGGAAGCTTCCTTTGTACCTACACATGTCAACAAACTCATTCTAATTGTTAGGTATAAGTATAAGAATATTATTTTCTAAGTTTTAGCCATAAATTCACTTAAAAATGTTAAGAATTTAATAAACTTTGGAAAAGCATAGTTATGACCCAAATGAGGTAAACATAATGATATGGAGGTGGAATGGAGGTGACATGAAGGTAAAATGTGAAGATATGAGTGAATAATGGAGTGAAAAGAAGGACTATTTTGAGGCCCAACATACCCCCAAACTGAAGATATTGCATGTCCTCATGCAATCTATTACATTACTTTTTGGTACTTGAGCTTTGTCTTAAACTCTGCATGATATCAGTTACTTAACTTTTGCAAGACGTTATTTTGATGAACTACAACTTGGTTGGTTCTTGTGTTTCAACCATATTTTGTTTGTTGTATTCAATATATGATCCTTGCATATTGATAATGTGATTTTTATCGCAGAGTATTTTTGTTGGAATGCATCATGGTTGGTTCTTGTGTAACAACCATGATTGTTTTTGCATCCAATTAACTTTTGGAATGCATCATGGTTGGTTCTTGTGTAACAACCATGATTGTTTTGGTATCCAATTAACTTTTAAATTCTTTTGACAAAGCCATTTGTATGCTCATGTAAGAGTGAATATATTTTGAAGGTAAGTGGGTTTTAGAATATGAATGTGGATGTTATATGAATGTGACAAAGCATGAATGTAAATGTATCCTTCCCCTTAAACGGAAATTATGTGAAATGGGGAAAAGAAGGGGAAAGGAAGTGAAGTTTTTCCAAAAATTATTATTCCAACTTTTCAAGGAATTTAATGGTTAAAAGTTAGAAAATATCATACCTTAACTTACCCTTCCAAAAATGGATGAGAGTCGTGCACGTGCGGCCGTAAAAACTGGTGTTCGTAGTCTTCTTTACTTGGTTGGGAAAATGGTGGATGAAATCAAGAATAGTGAATCTTTTATTGTTGCCGCATCTGCCGTTGAATCTGTTGTTGGATCGTCTGCTGAATGTTCGGAATCTGCTGCTAAATGCGGCTGAAAATGTATAAGGCTTGGAAGGTATACAAAATATAGAAGTTACATTTCTCTCCCAACCTTATTTATTGACTTGTCCTCAAGTCAATAAAAGGAAATGACAAACTGAAAAACAATGAATGGAATTTGGCTTCATCTGCTACAAAGTATGGGTCTTCAAGTCTTCAACGCTCGTTGGCACAAATCTTACTATGTGATTAAATGTGTCGATGTCGAACATAATAAGAAGTTGTTGACTTAGTGGCCGTTAATGAATGCCCCTAGCCAACACAAGAACTCCCACCATTGATTCCAATGAGAGTCAGGATGCCTAACACATCTTGGTAGGTACGAATAAATTTGTCGTGGTCGAGTCACCTACAAGATCCAACGAACAAGGGATATTAATGTACTCCCATTGTTCATTGGCAAGAGTACTTGCCATTAAGGCATGCAAGCCTCTAGGTGTCTTTTCAATTATACATAGACTCTAGGACTTTGACTCGAGCAGGGTTTTATTGGCGGAAATGAAGGGGAATGGTAATGACATGGGAAATGACAATATTCCTGTAAGGAATGGATGTAAGGAAATGCATGGTGTATGAAATAAGAACTCTTGCTGTGAAAAATGGATATGTAAGTGTCACGCCTTATGGATGTACGATTGGTGAATTCAAACTTTTTCAGGGAGGTGGAAGGTAGTGGTTGTGGAGATGGTTTTGTCTTCAGAATTTTTCATGAATTTAGTCTTTGGAAGACTAATTGTCGTCACAATGTAATCTCCTGAACGATCACTTTGTTATCCTGTAACCTGTGAAAAAAAAAATGGCAGAAAGGAAACATAAGTTTGTTCAAGAAGAATTGATCATTTCCTTCATGATTCTTACGCAAAAATTTCATACCAAGTAAAACAGATTTAAGAAGATCAAAGTGTTAAAAGTAACTCAATTCATGATATCAATTTTAATCCATTTAAAAACAACCATGAAAAATAATGCTCCCTGTTTGTGTCAGATAACTCATGTGCTTGGCAATTCTGTCCTGCATAATAGTGCATCATAAAGCATACAACAGAAAGATGTGATGCCAACTAAAAGCTATCAGAAATAATTATCGTCTTGAGAATCCTCCAATCGATTTTCGAAATGTGTTTCCAAGTATCCTTTTTTTTTATTTGCAAAGCTGTGTGAATTTTGTGAATTTTTTTATTTTATCTTTTTTTTTTTAATGAAAACATAATTTTTTTATGTTGATTTTATTTATTATTTTTTTATTTTCTTAAACAATAATTAAAACATAAATGTTTTTAATTATTATTTAAGTTGAAATATTAAAAATCAATTACAATTTTATTTATCAAATCCCAATAAAGAAAATTTGTAAAAGAAGTTAGTTTTTTTTTTTTTTAATAAAATCAAAAAAACTATTTTGTGTTGTTTTGATTTTTTTTATTTGTTTTATTTTTAAAAAACAAATTAAAAAACATAAAATGTTTTTTTAAGTTGAAATGTTTTTTCTATCAACAAAAATTTATAAAACTTAATAATGGAAAAAAAAACTATCACTAAAAAGTTATTTTTTTTTATTTTTATTTTAGTTAAAAATAAAAATAAAGAACTCCTCTCTTTTTAAAAAAATAAAAATTATTTTGTTGTTTTGATTTTTTTATTATACCAAAATATTAGATAAAGAAAAGGAATGTTTATTTATTTTTTCTTATTTTTTAATTCTAATCCACACACAAATTATTTTTTTTTTTATTTAAATAACAAATTAAAAAATTTTTTTAATTTATTATTTATGTTTTGTTTTAGTTATAAACAAAACTAATCAATACACACAATGGTTAGTTTTTTTTGTTTTGTTTTTTTTTAAATAATAAATTAACATTTTTTTTTTTTAAATTTATTATTTATGTTGATTTTATTTGTTTATTTATTGTTTAATTGTAAATAAAAAATAAATAAATAAACTATAAAATCAACGAGGAACCATAAGCAAAAATCATGGATCTGATGGATTATCACCAAGCTCCTAAACCGCCGGCAGTAAGGATAGATCTGATTGTCTTCATTTGTGGAATTCGTCTTCATTTGTGCCCTTTATCCAGGAGGATCCCTACGCAACCGAGAAAGCCAAGATCGACTTCTGCGTTCCTCATGCACCAGTGCTTCTGCAGTTTTATGTTGTGCATATGCAAGAACTCCATCAATAGTCCAATCTGGTATGGTTGGGTAAGGAGAAGTTACAGGAAATACAAGAAATAAAATTTCTGCAGCGACACGATTTCCTTTGGCAGCAGCAACACATTTTTGCTGTCCATGCCAGTCATAGCGTTCTTCGAGTATATACTTCGGTAGGTAAAAGAAATATTTGAAACCATTGCACTGATGAAACCAGTCCAATTGAAGGACAGCTCAGTCAATGAAGCCATGGACACACAAAATACAACTGGGGCAAGAGATAACCATAGAGTGAAAGGAATCCGTTGTCCAAGAACAACTGAGAAGCAGAAGCGTTGAAGAAAGGCTCCAAAGCTTTGTCTGCAAAACTTCTGCGACAACTTCTCTATCCCCGTAGCGAGATCTCCCTTGGAAATAAACTTGTAAACGAACAATTTCTGCCTGGCCTCGGAGCACTCGCACCACTTAGCGGTGGCTTTGTTGGGTTGCATGGATCTTCATCTCCGTTTGCATCATCCTCTCGGACTTGCTGCCGTCCATCTCTTCGACATCAAGAACACCGGCAAAGAAGTTGCCGGAGTTCCCCATCTTGATAAGGTTGAGGACGTTGAACTGATCCATGGCCTCCTGGAGTTTCGCAACAAATCCCGCAGAATCATGGGCACACCCGCGCGCTACGCTCTGTACTGATGAGAGCTCCGAGGGCGTTTCTCTTCAATGAAGGAAATTTTTCCATATTGGGCTTCGACACAGTAGCGTTGCTCTGGTCGGCTTCTTCCAGTCGTGACAATGCTCACAGTATCAACAGGAAAACCACGAACCCGACTGTATCGCCTTCCGCCATTATCCACAGTGTAATTCTTGGGACCGGTGGATATTGCAATTACACCGTTTGCAGGTGGATTTTATCATGGAAAAGTTAATACACGCCTCTAGGCATCAGTATGATCACTCCAAATGGGAGGTTTGCAATGCACAAGAGGATGAGAAAGATTGAGAATGCGATAGAGTCCATTAACGAGATCAGAATTTCTAGCTTCAACGATGAAACGGCCAGGGTTTCTTCCGTGTCTGGAGTAGCGGGGATCGACTTGAATGTCCCGTTCCTTGAAGAAACGGACGGTGCAAATGTCGGTGACTTCGTTAATTCTTTAACCGCTGATGGATCTGGCACTGTGTTTTCAATTTAATGGATTCGGGCGCCAAATGAAAAGAGCCGGCACGGAAAATTCTTTATGAAATACAGGAATTTGGAATTTCGGCTATTCTCGCTTATTGCCTGTATTGTATGGTAAACTCGTGATCCCCAAATGCACACAACAATCTGATGAAAGATCATGTGATTTTTTCATTTTTATTTTTTATTTTTTATTATTTTTTTTTTTTTTTTGGCAAAAGCATAAAGGTCTTTTTTTTTAATAATAATAATAATATATAAGAGAAATATATATTATTATTACATTGATTTTTTTTTTTTTTTACAATAAATTTTAAAAAGGAAAATATGAAACATTATTTCTGTTGATGTTTATTTATTGTTTGAGAATTTTTTAACAACAAATTAAGAAAGCAAAAAGAATTTTAATTTGTTATTTAAGTTGGAAAGATTTTTTTTTTAATTATAAAATCCAACAATTTTTTTTATTGAGAAGGAACAATAATAAAATAAAGTTAGTTTTTTTAAATATCCTAAAAAACAAAGAAATGGTTAATTTTTTTTTAATTATATATATATATATATATATATATATATATAATATAAAAAAACTAAAATTTTTATAAAATCTAAAATAAAAAACAAAATTTCATCTAAAAATTTAAAGATGTTTTTTTTCATTCACAAAATTCGTTATTTAATTCTCCAGCAAGAGTGTTTTTTTTATTTGAACAAAATAAATAGACTTTCTGATCTTCCTGATCGCACTAAGCGCAGGAAGAGAGCATACTAGTCGCTTGATTTGTGTTTATTTATGCAGGGGGGGTGTTTTTGAAACAACAAAATTTAAAACTAGCTAAACATCAAAACATCATAAAACTCAAACTTAAACTTCTTTGTGAAGATCCTGCTGTCACCAGGTCCCACAAGTTATTTTGTCTAAAGAAAAATAAATACCGAATTAAATTCTAATGCCTAATCCCTTAGCACCTTCCCCGGCAACGGTGCCAAAATGTTGGGCAATTTATTGGGCTTAAATTGCTGCATTAAATATCGACCAGGGAAACTCGTAAGCTTTTGATGATGTGAGCACTATATGTGCAGGAGTAGGCGACTAATTCTATGTCTAATTAAATTACCTATGATTCAATATAATATGCAAGGAAGAGGCTCCTAACTAAGGAGATCCTGGTTGTCCTTCCCTACAGTATCATAGAGAAATCATAAAACTAGAAACTTAAAATGCAAACGAGGGAATGAACTTTAGTTGTTGTTTAGATTCAAAGAGAGAAAGACTAACTTAGTCTCTTGATTGTCCTTTCTTGTACTAATCTAGACTAAACTAAAATTCAGCCATAAGCGTAAACTAAATGAAATAACTTGAAACATAAAAGCAAAAAGATGAATTCCAATTACAAATCAAATAGAGAGAGAGAGTCTAACTTAGACTCTTGGTTGTCCTCTCATATGTTGATAAGACTCTAATTGAAAATTCATTCATCAAACCAATCCTCAAACTTCTAAGCAATTAAATAAAATAAGATCTAATATGAAACAACATGCTCCTTTGATCCTTCTAGAGTGAGCTCAATTCTCCTAAGAACAAAGTGACAAGCCATTCCATATACTACATTAAGATAAATTCTATCTAAAACTACATAATGGAAAACTATTTCTAAAACTACATAATGAAAATATATGTCAAATGAAGCTTTATTCCATCATAAATTGGATACAATGCTCTAAGAGTCCTCCCTTTGGAATGGAGGAGGTACTCCTATTTATACAAAGACTATGATAACAACCTCATAAATGTAAACCCACTATTCTCTCCTTTGACCCACATATTTCTCAACCAATGGTGACACATAACCCTATCCTCCATGATCTCCTCCATGAGGTCCATGATCTTCTCCATGAGGTTCATGATCTTCTCAAATTCGAATTTGAGCATAGAGTGCCACATAAGGATGCCTTGGAAGCTTCCTTTGTACTTACACATGTCAACAAACTCATTCTAATTGTTAGGTATAAGTATAAGCATATTATTTTCTAAGTTTTAGCCATAAATTCACTTAAAAATGTTAAGAATTTAATAAACTTTGGAAAAGCATAGTTATGACCCAAATGAGGTAAACATAATGATATGGAGGTGGAATGGAGGTGACATGAAGGTAAAACTTGAAGATATGAGTGAATAATGGAGTGAAAAGAAGGACTATTTTGAGGCCCAACAAATCTCATGAAGGTTATGGGGCATTCGTCAAACCGAAAGGCATGACCAACCATTTGAAACGAACCTCCTTGGATTTAAAGGAAGTCTTCCACACATCAGAGGGTTGGATAGGCACCTGGTGATAACTAGAATTCAAATCAATCTTGCTAAAATATTTTCCCACCTTTAGCTAGTCCAAAGGTCATAAATCTGTGGGATTGGGTGCCTATTCTAGACAATGATATTGTTTAACACCCAATAGTCAATACATAGTCTCTAAGTCTCGTCCTTCTTCTGTACCAATACAATCGGGATACCACATGGTGATGAGCTTGGCCGAATGTGCCCTTTCTGCAACAACTCCTGAATCACCCTCTTAATCTCATCATTCTCCAGGAAAGAGCATCGACAGATCGGTCCATAGGGTAGAGTCATGCCTAGGGTCATATTTATGGAGTGCTTGTACATATATTGCCTTCAGACAAATATTAGGAAAGTGACTTGAAACTATTATCTTTTGAAATTTGGGCAATACTTTTATTACCATCTAATAAAGTATTGTGATATTCTCAATGATCCTCTACATCATGGGGTCTTTACTATTAAGCAAGGAGACTCTAGAGAATGGGTCTCATTATTAAGCATGGTGACTTGTAGAAGAATAGAGTCTTGAACTCTATATTTGTTGCCAATACTTTTTATTTACTGATAGCTCTAATAATAAAATCACTGCTTGCTTGCCTTCCTTTATATCCCATGTTAGTGCACCCAAGGGAATTCTAGATTTCTTTTAACTTTTCATCAAGTGCACTTAAGAGGAACTAGTTTTGACAGGTGGAAATGAAATATTCCTAAGATAGTTGAGGGACATTTTCCTATCCTCAGGGACATTTACATCACCAATTTTTTGGGATGTGGGTAACAACCCAAAAGGAAAAGATATGTCCCCAATAGTTTCCTTGTACCTCATGGATAGGGAAACAATAAAGTCTAAGCCAATCCACTTTCATTTTGCCTTTGATGGTGGCTGGATCCATTCAGGGTGGGTTGAAAACAAGCATAGATCCACTGATTGGTCCATCAGTGGATGCATCCTTTATAGGTGGGACACATCTTTAATGCAACTAGGTCCCATCCAAGATAAAAGAGATAAGATAAAAAAAAATTCTCATGCATACATGAGAATGGACTATATCATTTATCAGTGAAAGAAATAGAACACATAAAATCATAAAAGTAGTTCATCTAGAACATTTATGTATGAAGACTTGAGTCTTAGACTCTTACAAAAATTGTTACATGTCACTTTTGATGTATGTATGAGTATTTGTCAGGGTAGGTGTCCCCATGTGTGGGTGAACATCTCACATATTTGGTAGGGGAATGAAAACATATCCTCCCAAGATGGTGGACATCCCCAACCAATAAATAAATGCATGATTGGTGAGCCCTATTACCCATCATATGGCATGAGAATTAATCCAATTGAAGACCCCACCCAAGCAGGCTGCACTTGGAGAATTTGGATCTCTGGCTTGTTACCTATCATGTTATATGAGGCCTACACTTGTGAATGTTTTCATTACTCTTGTCATTACCATCACAAAGGGAGGTTTATAGGTTGACCTTTAGATGGCCCTAGAGTCGTGATTGCATTTAATGAGGTTATTTATGTAGTAAGCATAAATGGCTTGATGATGTTGATGTTTGGGTTTCCTTGATGATGATTGTTTTCTTTTCATCCTAGTTGACTTAGTTGTGAAGCCCCTATGATCATTAGATGGTTAATGATACATGTTGATGTATGACTCACTTGATTGAATTCCATATCGTTTTTGGCCTAAACCAAAATCATTTTCGCATAATCATTTCAATAGCTTCATGATGGTGTACAACCCTCTAGCATTCTCCTCCTGTTATCACTTGAATTGAAATTATTCTTGGGATGATTGAATATGCTCTAGCATGGTCTTATACTCATGACGTAAACACCCTTGTCCATATTTAGGATTAAAAACATATTATGGTATTCCATGGTATGGACTACAATAATTGCCCGCTTTATAGTTATATATACATAGATCCACTACATATGGGATTGGTTGGCATGATTTGAGGAATGACCCACATATTATTGGCACACATGTTGAGGTCACCCTTTGAGGAGTTTTCATAACAACTATTTGACCATTGCTTTCCCACTTATATATGAGATTTACTTATGGAGGAGTGTGATAAGTTTATTGGAGGGGCATCCTAGCCCTTGAGCATATACCTTTTGACAAGTTCCCAAATTGTTTCCAAATGAGTGCCAATAAATGAAAAATTGTTGCAGAATTTGAAAATTAGGGACATAATAGAAATTTTGACAAATCTTTCTAGGAGCTATGGTGGCTACAAATCCATCACCTTAAAACCCTCACCACATTTTTATCAACGTTTTGATAAATGCCAACCTTTTTTTCTTGATCGTTTCGGTTATTTGGGAAGATTGTGATTACAGAATGCACATGATGGAGAACAAATTGCACATAGGGAACAACTTTACGTGTTATGAGGCCATCATCGAAGGGCATGTCAAAGGAGAATATAATAAGTAGCATGAGGTGTTTACTTGCTTGGTTAAATATGTTTCATCAAAGGAGGTGTTTTGCTTGAAAAAGAGACATGTGGCATCCCCTTCACCATTGTTACTCTAAGTTGGTTATTTTTGTCTTGGAGAGCCCTATGGTGTATTATTATAGTGTTTTTCTTTAAGAAATCTGTGAATCTAGAAATATTTTATTGTTATCAGAGAGATTTGTGGATCTAGATTCCACTAAATGATAAGGAGATGGAGCTAAAACCAATATAAGGATTCACTCCCTCCATTATTTATTCACGGTTGAATTCATAGTGACAACCCCTCTAAGCCTACTTGAATATAACATTGGAGGCAGAAGTGAAGGTTCAAGAAGGTACATGCAAGGCTCTGTTTATTGATCTTTTGTCTCCTGGATTATTATGGTATATTAGCTGCAAATGGGTGTATAACTATAAAGTCAAGTGCAAAGAAGAATGGACACTTGAAAAACATGAGGCAAGAAAGGTTCCAAAGGGCTTTGCACAAAAGGGAGTAATTGATTATGAAAATAACTTTCAACATCAAAGATGAGCACAATCCACTTGGTTTTAGCCATGGAATTTTTTTTTTGCTGGAATCTATACCAACTGGATGTGAAGAGTGCCATCCTCAATGGAGATTTGGAAGAAGTATACATGTTGATATAACCAACCACTAGATTTTCAAATTTTAGGGAAATAATCTTTTCTATCAACTAAATTAATATCTCTATGCACTACAACATGCAACTACAACATAGTACATCAAAATTGACAAATATTTGGGTGAACCATAATTCCATAAAGTCTCTCCATATCCAAATCTTTACATTAAAATCATTCAATATTATGTAATTATTCCAATGATATATGCATATGAAATCATCATCAAAAGAAGCAAGGAAAGGATTATTTCATAGGTAAAATCCAATTTATATGCAACTTTTCACATCACTAACTTAGGCCTCCTACATTACTACTTAATTGTAGAACTTTGGAAAATAGATAAACGTATTTTTGTTCACAAAATGTAGGCCACAAGATTCTGAGATGGGTTTCAACATGATATATTTCAAAATATATCTACACTTTTTGAGAAAGGGTTGAATCCTTTAGCCAAGAATGATTCTAAAGCAGTTAATGAATCAAAGTTCAGGTAATCAGGGGAAAGCCTCATCTATGTTGCTATACATTAGACATAACTTGAGTTATGGAACCAAATACATCTCCACTTCAAAATTAGAAGTTTAGAACACTGGACAACAACACAAAGAGTGCGAGGATAGAAGGAAAATTATAGTTTCACATTCTATATGGAAGAATAAAGAACCTCAATTATGTGATTATTGAGATTTATACTAGGTATAATCAATGGAGGACATGAAATCCACGTCAAGCAATGTTTTCAATGAAGGTAGTGAAGCAACTACACGGACCAACAAGAAGCAAGATTGAGTTTCCCTTTCTTTAACTATGAAATGAGTACAAAAGATTAAAACCTAAACATAAAAGTGTGAATGCAAACAAACAGTGGATTTTAAACTAGAGACCTGACTAGGTGTGTGTACTCCTCTCTGTGTGGAAGACTAAATGTGGGTGGAAATGCATTGAAGCTAACAATGAAATATACCTTGGCAATGTCAATGGAATGGAAATCCGATGGTGGCATTTGATATTGGGTTTTGCTACTGTTAAAACCCTATTTATCGACTCTCTTGAATTTTGTTTTAGCTCCCATCTTGTGAAAAGTGAAAAAATAGCAAGTTATGGTTTTCACTTCCACCTTGTGAATAGAGAACCAATACGAAGTTCTGGTTTTCGTTGTCGCCTTGTGAAAAGTGAGAAAATATGAAGTTCTAGTTTTAGCAACTCTCTAAAATTTCATTTTAGCTCCTGCCTTGTGAAAAGTGAACAAGTATGAAGTTCTGGTTTTCTATCCCGCCTTGTGAAAAGTAAACCAATACTAAGTTTTGGTGAACCAATACTAAGTTCTGGTGAACTAATACTAAGTGCTGGTTTTCTTTCCTGCCTGAGAGAAAAATACGAAGTTTTGGTTTTCGCTCCCCTTTGTGAAAAGTGAATAAATATGATTTTTTTTGCTACCACCTTGTGAAAGGTCAGAAAATACGAAGCTTTGGTTTGGAGGGATTTTGTAAAAAGAAAAAATTATTATTATTATTATTATTTTTTTAAATCTAATTTTTTCACAAAATTTTCCATCGCAAAAACAATAGATTTCATATTTTATTTTCACTTAACATCAAAGTTGTTGTATTGGAGAAACTAATGACATCTTATATGTTTTTGATTGTGTGTGAAAAAAATTATTTCATATTAGGCGGTATTTATAATAATAATAATAGTATGATTTTAAGATGATGATTTCTATGTAATGATATTTTTGTTAAAGTTTATGGAGGTAGAATTTGAGATGTTTGAAGGAAACAGGTGGTCTTAATTTGGTAAAAATATTTATGTGTTCTTGTTAATCTATGGTATGTTCCTTAGAGCAGTTTACTTATCTTTCTTATTATTATCCACAGATTAGCAATCACATGTACATAAAGTAAAGTGCAGATAGAACATTAAACGATCGACAGAAAACAAGCGAAGACAAGAGACACAAGATGTGGTGGCTAGCCAGGGACAAACCCCAATGTGGGGAAACCCTTTGATAAAATCTTCCTTTATCTTCAATAATTCAGTAGAGAGAAATAATACATAAATTTGATTTACATCAGCAGTAGCAAACCCTAAATCAGTGAAGCACTCCATCAATATGACCTCGGGCATGACTCTACCCAATGGACCGATCTTGTCCATCTGTTGCTGCTATGCAAAGGAGCCTTGTCTAGAAGCTATGACCACAACCTTCTTCTTTCCCTGAGGGTGAATCATGAGGAAATCAAATTTCCTGATTTGGGAAATGATCTTACTGCATTGCTTTGCAGTGATCAAAGAGATTGTGGTCGGCGAGGCTAGCTCCAATATCTTGTACAACTTATTACCCACAACAATAACCACAGAGTGAGGTATAGACTCATATACAACATGTCGCTTCCACAAGTATGGTTTTCCTAATAATACATCAAAAACTTCCAAAGGAGCAACATCACATAGTACCTCATCCGTGAAGGGATTGATGTTATAGGGAAGTCGACACTATTGGCTGAAGTGGAGATCTCATCCTTGGTAAAGCCACCTGATGGTGTATGATTGCGAATGTGTTGTCATTAGTATGCCCAACAGCTTCACGACCTTTACTGAAATGAGGTTCTTTTTTCTCTTGCTATCAAAAATGAACTGTGGGTGGAAGAGGCGTTCCTCCTCCTTTGGATTTTTAGGCTCATTATTCTGGATCTTCACGGTGGCCATGGTGGCATTGGGCTCCACATAAATGATCTGCTTCCCTTTATCATTCCCCTTGTGAGGTTCTAACTCAAAGTCAGAACATGTGTTTGATTTAGAAGCCTTCAGCTCAGCCACCAAGGATTACTTGGCTCGACACTCACTTGTGATGTGAGTGGAGCTCTTATGGAACTCACACCATTTTCCCACATCCCTATTTGTCTTCATGTTGTTGTTATTTCCATGCAGCTTTGGTGGGTTATCCTTGGTCACCCCACCTTGGCTTTGGCCTTTGCTCTGTTGTTTGGGGGTGCCTTTTCCTTGCTTCAGATTTGCAGATCCAAAACCTCGCTTCTTTTGTTTAAACCTCTGATCAATCTTGCCAGCATTTTGTTATGCCGTGCCAAGTGAGGAGATGTCTAGGAACTCCATCTCGTCTTGGATGTACTTGTGTAGACAGTCATGGTACTTGAGCCGGATTCTGCTCAGAATCCTCGATACCCAACTTCGTGTGGAGGGTATGGAAAATATTTGTGAACTCTGGCACATCTTGGTCTCTTCCCTGCTGTAGTGTGGTCCACTTTATGTATTTATCGTCATAGCTCCCAACCGGGTAATATTATTCCTTGATGGTGTCTCAGAGAGAATCCTAAGTGGGTGTGGCTGAAAACATTGATGATTCCCTCTTGTCCTTTTGTTCACAGTAAATTTCCCACCAACCCTTGATGTGTGGGGCGGCTTTGACAAGTAAAATAGTAATATTTTCTTGATTGGAAAAGTCATGAACTGAAAAAATATCCTTTCAACATATTCAACCATTTATCTACGTTGTCTGCATCTATCTAGCCCTCAAATATGGGAATATTGAAGTTAACATGTACCTTAAAAGGAGTGACACCTCTAGAGTGTCTGTTGGATGAAGATGTGTCGCTTATGGGAAGTCGTCGAAGGATCTGGGAAAATTTATCCATCATCACGTTCCTCTATCGCTTGAGGGATTACACGAGAAATATTTTGAAAGGATATTCCACCCCCTCATCTTAATTTTCTTCTGCCCTGGGAGGCCATCGGGGTTTGCGAGGCTGGTCTTTTGAAAGGTTCAAGTAGATCGAGTTCTAACTCGTTATACCCTGACCTCGTTGGGGACATGAAAAGAAAAACATAGAAATATAAGATCACTTTGATACCATTAATCTGAACCTAAAAAGGAATGCAACAAATTACAGATAAAACTAAAAATATAGAAATGCAGTAGAAATAACACTTCATTTCATTAATATCAAAATACTGAAATGTGTTTACAAATAGAATGGAAATAAACTTGCTCGAGCAATGATAACTTATCTCTTAGAAGAGACGTGGATGCTACATGCCTCTGAAATATGTTACAATGAGGCTCAAAGGCCTATTTATTATTGAGAAACAATTGAAAACCCTAAACATCCAAAAACCTAACCCTAGGAGATGAAGTGCCAAAATTGTGGGCCCTGTTTGGGTAAATTGGTACATCCACTTCCTGGGGTTGTAACTTTGGCATATGATCTCCATTTGGCTATCATAATACCTCGTTTGAATGATTTCAAATAGGAGGTTGAAAAAAAAATGATTTAAGACTTTCTAAATTTCTTCGTTTCCGTAAAAACGTCGTTGAGGGCCTCAAAACAACTCCGGAAGTTCAGGACCTGAAGAATTGCCAAAAATAGTAAACCGTGCTAAAAGTAAGGAAATTGAAAGATTGAAAGAGACAAATTTTGGGATCCAAGTGGAATAGGCAAGTGACCACCAATATCCACCTGGATCAATCCTCCCCTCTTAGGAAGCAATGGTCCCCATTGTGTTGAGTGCCTCCATGAGATGGAGAAAATTCTGATGAACTTGGTCCCTAGTAAGCCATTTTTCTTGGTGAAGGAGTTGGTCAGCTTTGAAAACCCAATATAGTTGTATTTTCTACTGGCGAGTGTTCTTGATCTGTGTGTCCATTATCTGATCAGTTGTGGCCTATTCCATTTAGTCTAGGTTTAGGTTTATTGGTGTGAGTTTTTTTGCAATGTCGGATGTGTCCAACAATGGTGGTTGCAGACCAAGGAACAGTGGAATTATGAGCTTGAAGGCATTATCCCCTACAAACTTGGTGATGGTGTATGGCCCATATCAGAGCGAGCGAAGCTTGCGGTGGGATGCATAGAGGCGTTCCTTCTGCAAATGTAGCCAAACTTTATCGCACACCTAAAACTTGTGCGGCACCCAATGTTGATCATGGCGCTGCTTGTAATTAGCATTGGCTCTGTCCAATATATCATGGACCTATTTGTGTATGTGTTTAATGCGCTCAATGAAGCTATTAGCCCTATCGACTTTAGACTGGACATGAGTTGAATCTTCCTGAGTAGATGCAAATCGTATGGCCACATCAATGGGACATAATGGGTCAAATCGCAGCCCTACCTAAAAGGTGTTGTGACCCGTTGCTGTGGAGATATCTATTGTAGGTGTGTTGGACATAAGGGAGGTTTTCATCCCATGTGTGTGGATTCTTTGAGTTATACATGCAGAGAATGTGTATGATCATCTTGTTGAAAACTTTTGTTTGGTCATTAGTTTGGGGATGGAAAGTCGTGGAATTATGGAGTTTGGTATGTAGCATCGACTAGAGACTTGACCAAAATGAACTTAGGAATCTTCTATCCTGATCAGAGACAATGGAACTCTGGGATCCCAAAGTTTACCCACACACGCTCAAAGAAATGTTTAGCAGTGTCCTCTGTTGTGATACTCTTCTTGTAGGCTGCCATAATGGACATATTAGATAATCTATCGATGACGAAGAAAACACAATTGTTGTCGTGATTAGTAGAAGGAAGGCCCAACTTGTAATCCATGAACATGGATTCCAAAAGTCGACTAGAAGTAGGTATAGGAGTATATAGGCCTTGCTTCTTGATGGTTAGTTTGGCAATGGTGCACGCAGTGCGAGATTTAATGTAACTCACAACATCCTGACGAAGGTTCGGCCAATAAAAATGGTTCTACAATACTACCACTGTTTTCTCTAATCCAAAATGTCTAGTGACTCAGCTGTAGTGCGCCTCCAAAATAATCTTGGAGCGCTTACCTGAAGGAACAAAGATGTGTCCCAGGTGGCATAACAGTGCATCCTGGAGGTGAAAATTTGGAACTTTCCTACCTTCCAAGGGTGTCTGGTATGTGTTGCCGAATTTTGGATTGCTCTCGTAAAGATGTAGCCACCCCGAAGTCTTGTGCCCATAGGAGTCAAGCACAATGATCAACACCATGAATGGTGGTTTTTTGATGGAGTTTGCAACATTATTGATGTTGCCCTTCTTGTACTTAATGTTCAAATGGAATTGTTGCAGGTATGTGGACCATTTCTGATGGCGATTGTTTTGCAATTTCCCTTGTGTCTGTATGAACTGTAGGGGTCGGTGGTCTGTGTGGATTCCTTCCCTAGAATGTAATTCTTCTATTAACAAAAGGCCTTCACAATGGAATAAATTTCTTTGTCGTAAGTGGGATACTTTTAGTCTATGTATGAAAGTGTCTCATTGTGGTAAGCCATTGGATTCCACAACTGAGTAAGAACTGCACCAATAGCATGGTCGGGTTCGTCTGTATCAATCTCAAATGGTTTCTGCAGTTATGGTAATGTGAGAACTAGTGAAAATCAAAGGAAATGCTTTAACTTAGAAAAATCCTTCTATTGGGTTTCAGACCAAAAAATATTTGCTTCTGCTCTACCCTTGGCAACTTGACCTAAAGGTCTTGTGATATGAGAGAAATCCAACACGAACCTGCAGTAGAAATTGGCAAGACCTAGAAAGATGCGGAGCTCTATTAGAGTGGTTGGGACTGGCCAATCCTGAATGACTTGTATATTGGCTGGGTCCACATGCACACCCTTCTCATCAATGATATACCCCATATATTGAACCTAGGTCATGCCAAAAGTGCATTTCTCCAAATTGGCACACAACTTGTGTTGTCGTAGGGTTTGAAGGGCCTATCGAATATGGTGGAGGTGCTCTTCCCAACTCTAGTTGAAGATCAAGATGTCATCTAAATACACCACCATGAATGCATTGGTGAAGGGTCGCAAGATGCCATCCATCAATATCATGAAGGTTGTGGGGGCATTTTTCAACTCAAAAGGCATGAGCAACCATTCGAAAAGGCCCTCCTTGGATTTGTTGGAATTCTTCCACACATCGGAGGGTTCGATAGGCACTTGGTGATAAATTGACTTTAATTCAATCTCGCTGAAATATTTGGCCCCCTCAAGTTGGTCTAGAAGGTCATAAATCCATGGGATTGGGTACCTATTCCAGATAGTGATCTTGTTCAACGCCCGATAGTCAATACAGAGTCTCTAGGTCCTATCCTTCTTCTATACCAATACAATCGAGCTCCCATAGGGTGATGAGCTTAGCCTGATGTCCCTTTCTACAACATCTCCTAAATCTACCTCTTCGTCTCATCGTTCTCCAAAACAGAGCTTTGATAGATCGATCCATTGGGTAGTGACATGCCCGGGGTCAAATTGATGGAATGCTTCACCTGACAATGCAGAGGTACCCCTATAGGCTAGGCGAACAATGTCCCTGTACTCCTCCACAACCTTATCCATTTGTTGTTGCCGTGCAGAGGAGCCCTATCAAGAAGCCGTGGCCAAAAGATTCTTCTTGCCCTGAGGGAAAATCATGAGGAATTTTTTTTTCCTTGTCTTGGAAATGATCTTTCTACATTACTTTGCAGTGATCAAAGAGATGGTATTAAGCGGGGCTAACTCCAGTATCCTGTACAACTTATTTCCCAAAGTAATAATCAGAGAGTAAGGTATAGAATCATATACAACATGTTGCTTCCACAAGTATGGTTTTCCTAATAATACATCAAAAACTTCAAGAGGAGCAACATCACACAATACCTCATTCGTGAAGGGATAGATGTTGTATGGAAGGCGAAACTTCTAGCTGATGCAGAGATCTCGTCCTTGGTGAAGCCACCCAATGGTGGATGTGTTGTCATCAATAAGCCAAACAACTTCATGAACTCTACTGAAATGACATTCTTTTGTCTCCCACCATCGACAATGAATTGTAGTAGAGAACCTTTCACCCACATCTATGAGTGGAAGAGGCATTCCCCCTCCTTTGGATCTTCAAGCTCATTTTTCTAGATCTTGGGTGTGGCCACAGTGGCACTGAGATTTGCATCAATGATATGCTTCCATTTTTCATTCCCCTTGTTGGGTTCTGACTCAGATTCTGAACATGCGTTTGGTTTAGAAGCCTTCAACTTGACCACCAGTGACTGATTAGCCCGACACTCACTTGCATTGTGAGTGGAGCTCTTATGGAATTCACACCATTTTCCCATTTCCTTATTTGTCTTCGTGGTGTTGTTATTTGCTTTCAGCTTTGACGGGTTGTCCTGGGTTGCCACACCTTGGCTTTGGCTTTTGCTCTGTGGTTTAGGGGCACCTTTTCCTTGCTTCAAATTTTTAGATCCAAAGTCTCGCTTATTCTATTGAAACTCCTGATCAATCTTGACAACGTATCGATATGCCATGTTGAGAGAGGAGATGTCTAAGAACTTCATGTTGTCCTAGATGTACTTGTGTAGATAGTCATGGTAATTGAGTACCAAATGCCACTCAGAATCCTTGATACCCAACTTCATGCAGAAGGTATGGAAAAAATTTGTGAACTTCGGCACATCTTGGTGCCTCCCCTACCGTAGCGTGGTCCACTTGATGTATTTACCTTCATAGCTCCCGACAGGGTGGTATTGTTCCTTGATGGCCTCTCAGAAAAAACCCCAAGTGGGTGCAGCTAAAAATAGTGAGGATTCCCTCTCGTCCTTTTGTTCACAGTGGGTTTCCCACCAATCCTTGACATATGGGGTGGCTTTGAGAAGTGAAAAATTAATCTTTTTCCAATTGGAAAAGTCATGAATTGAAAAATATCCTTTCAACAAGTTCAACCATTTATCTATAGCATCTACATCTATTTGGCCCTCAAATATGGTAATATCAAAGTTAACTTGTAGCTTAAAAATAATGGTGCCTCCAAAGTGGCTATTGGATGAATATGTGTCACCTATGGGTAGTCGTCGAAGGATCTAGGAAAAGTTGTCCATCATCATGTTCCTTTGTCGCTCGAGGGCTTCCTCGAGCAATATTTTGAAAGGATCTTAGGACCCCTCATATTTATTTTCTTCCACCATGGAAGGTCGTCGGGGTTTGCAAGGCTGGTCTTTTAAAAGGCTCAACCAAATCGAGTCCTAACTCCTTATACTCTGACTTCGTTGGGGACATGTAAAGAAAAATAGAGAAAGAGCATATTGCTCTGATACCACTTATCCAAACTTAAACAAGAACAAAACAACTTAGATACAACTAGAAATACAGGAATGTAGCAAATATAACACTTCATTTCATTAATATCGGAATATTGAAACATGCTTACAAACAGAATGGAAATAAATTAGCTCAGGCAATGGTAGCTTATCTCTGAGAAGAGATGTGGCAGTTGCATGCCTATGAATCGTGTTAAAATGATGCTCAAAGGCCTATTTATTATTGAGAAATAATGGAAAACCCTAAACATTCAAAAACCTAACCCCAGGAGATGAAGTGCCAAAACTATGGGCCCAGTTTGGGTAAATTGGTACATCAACTTCCCGAGGTCGTAACTTTGGCATACGATCTCCATTTGGCTATCATAATACCTCATTTCAAAGCCCTAAAAGAGGAGGCTGAAAAAAAAAATCAATCATATAAATTGGGAGGTTTTTTGTCTCACTGGTTTCCCTAAAAATGTCGTTTAGGGCCTCTAAACAGCTCTAGGAGTTCAGGACCTGAAAAACTGACAAAAATAGTAAATTGTGCTACAGTTAAGGAAACTCAAAAAATGAAAGAGAAAATGATGGGGGTCCAAATGGAATAGTCAGGTGGCCACCAATATCCTTTTGGATCAATCCTCCTCCCTTAGGAAGCAATGGTCCCCATTGCGTTGAGTGCCTCCATGAGATGGGGAAACTTCTGTTGAACTTGGTCCTTGGTGAGCCACTTTCCTTGGTGTAGAAGTTAGCCAACTTTGACAACCTGACATATTTGGATCTTCTATTGGCAAGTGTTCTTCGTATGTGTGTCCACGATTTGATAAGTTGGGCCTATTCCATGCAGTGTGGGTTTAGCTTTGTTGGTGTGAGTTGTTTTTCAATGTCGGATGTGTTCAACAATGTTGGAAAGTATGGCTGAAGGTGGTCTACATTGATCACTAGGTACAGACCAAGGAATGGTGGAATGTTGAGCTCTAAGGAATTTTCCCCTCAACCTTGGTGATGGTCAAATGTAGGCAAACTTTGTTACCCCCCTCTAACTTGTGCGACACTTAATGCTGATCATGGTGCTACTTTTACTTAGCACTGGATATGTCCAATATATCATGGACCTATTGGCGTTGGGTGCAACCCAAATTGGCCTAGAGTTTGGCAAAGATTTTGTGTTTTGTGGATCGTGCAACAGAGTGCGAAGTGGACTGCGTAACAAAGAAGTTTTGAATGTACCTCATGGTATAAGGTCTTCAGGATAGAGTGAAGCCACTTGTTTTTGTAATAATTTAAAAGATCAATGGGTTTTGGGACCATAACTGCTTGTTTTAAGGAGTCCATGGTATTTGGACATGGTATTGTAACGATTTAACCTTTGATGTAATAGTATATATAGGGTCAAATAATAGGAATAAAATCATCAGTTGTGATCCAGATCTGTGTTATGGTTGAGCTTTTGTGATCTGTTTGGGAAAATAAGGTGAGACTCTGCAGCTCAGTGTGTAGAGGCCTGAGTCTACAATTGAGTGCATAGACGACCTGCAACTTATTGTGTAGGTCAAGAATTGTTTGTTGTACAAAGAATCATTATATTAGCAATAGTTCTTATGGATGTAGCCCCACTTTGGGGTAAACCACGGTAATTTGGTGTCTTCATGTGTATATTTGATTATTATCTGTTGTAGCATAACAATTTATTATAGTTGCACTTTATTTCAGCACAATGATGATTTATGGCTTTATATGTTACGTTTAAGTGGTTAAATGAATGCGACAATGAAATTTATGAATGTTAGGAATAAGAAAACATAATAATACCACATCTCCACATGGAAAAGTTGCCACAAAGATTAAGAAGAAGTGGAAGGCACATGGCAAAGTTGCCACGAAGATTAAGAAGAAGTGGAAGGTAGATAAGATGAAGGATATCATGCCAATTGTCCTTACTGATTGGGACCTGGAGTAAGGGATAGGATTCAGGAGGCGATAACATAATCATTGAATAAATGGGAAGATCACTACAACGCACTCCTCACAAGCGTGCACGAGCAGATCACATAACTTAAATTTTTGGCACAGACAGTTAGGCAACCCGTGTAGGTAGTGAAAGGATTGGAGAAGAAAGGAAAATAGAGCCTACACTTGCAGCGATGTTAGTGCAATACCAGCTAGAGCACTACAATTTGACTCTGTCGAAGTACGATAGCAAGAAAAAGTGTGGAAACATGTCAACATGAACATCACAACAGTACCATTGCATATATTATTTAAGTTGTACTTGGAAATAATAGAGGAGTTGAAGCTGCAAAAATAACATACCTCGTAGCTTAATATTTAGGTAGAAAAAAAGCGGGCTTTTCTACAACAGAAGCTCGACCAAATGATCTAGTAGAGGGATCAAGCAGTTCAGCAGCAACAAAATATCAAGGAGTTGGTTGAAGCAACTTGTAAAGAGATTCTAGACCTTCATTTCCACAAAGAAGAATCTGTGGAGGACAAGGTCGTGAAGCTTGGCCTTGCAGTGTAAAGATACAAGTAGAAGATTACATATGTGAAATTTAAATATGAAATGTAGATCAGTGAGTTGCAAATGAAGTTGCAGCCAACCATGCTACAGGAAGTAAGAGAGAAGAGGGAGATTGACCTGAAGATCGCAATGACCAACATCTTCGCAGTAGTGGTAGGCTTTGGAAAACTCTTAGACGAGAGTTTATAGATTTTGACTTCACTGCAAACTACATGAAGAGATTCAACAAAAGAAGCAGCAGTGGGAAGAGATTCATGCATCTGCGAAGAAATTACCAATCTCGCAGAAGCTTGCCAAAATCAATGAGGGAAAGGCCCTCCGGAAGGAGATTAAGGAACTGAAGAAGGAAGAACAAGTTTTAATAAAGAGGACTCAGCCATGGTAGGATGAGGCTCTCCAATTATCACAGGCAGTAGATGAGAAGCTTCAAGAGCTTTGATAAAGGGAGACAACGATGGTGCAAAAGGATACAGAACATCTGACGCAATCACTGCTAGAAGAGGTGTGAAATGAAGAAAAGTAGTTCACAGAGCCTCTCCAGTAGTTCAACAATACTTACAATATAATTTCAACAAAGATCAGAGGCAAATAAACTAAGTGACTTGGGACAAGTCACATGTGAGTCGGGGTCTGTTGGGCGCAACCTAACTTGGCCTAGTTTTTGGCAAAGACTCCATGTTTTGTGGAGCGCATACTGGAGTGTGAAGTGGACTGTGCAGCAGAGCAATTTTTAATATACCACGCAGTATAAGGGATTCAGGATAGGGTGAAGGCACATATTTTTGTAATAATGTAAAAGATCAATGGGTTTTTTGACCATAGATGCTTGTTTTAGTCCATGGTATTTGGACCATGGTATTGTAACAATGTAACCCTTGATGTAATAGTATATAAAGGGTCAAATAATAAGAAGAAAATCATCATTTGTGATACATATCTATGTTATGGTTAACATTTTGTGATCCGTTTGGGAAAAGAAGGTGAGGCATAACATCTGAGTGCACAGAGGCCTAAGTCTGCAGTTGAGTGCACAAACGACTTGCAACTTAGTGCGCAGATCAAGAACTGTTTTTTGTATGAAGAATCATTATATTAGAAACAATTCTTGTGGACATAGCTTCACATTGGGGTGAACCACGGTAATTTGGTGTCTTCATGTGTATATTTGCTTATTATCTGTTGTAGCATAGCAATTTATTATAGTTGCACTTTATTTCAACACAGTGATGATTTATGGATTTATATGATATGTTTAACTAGTTAAATGAATGAGATGAAGTAATTTATGAATGGTAGGAATAAGAAAACATAATAGTACCACATCTCCACATCCTTCAAGGCTACATAAACCTGGTTCTGCATCCTCCCATAGTCACTTTGGGTGAGACTACGATCTGCTAAGCAGGTCACTGCCGAAAGGGCCAATGATTAAAGGTTTTGTTGGTGTGCCCTATAGATCGAACCTGGGTTAGCCCAAATGAAGCCAACAATTTGTAGATGTGTTGAATGTACTCAATGAATCTGTTAGCCCTGTCTGCTTCAAACTAGACATGAGCTGAATCTTCCTGATTATTTGTAAATGGCATGGCCACATCAATGGGACATAATGGATGAAATCCCATCCCTACCTGAAAGGGCTTGTGTCCTATTGAGTTGTGGAGAGCTATGTTGTAAGTGTGATGGACATAGGGAGGCTTTCATCCCATGTGCATGGATGCTTCGAGTTGTACATGCGCCCAATGTGTGATAATCTTATTGATGACTTTTCTTTGGCCATCAGTTTGGGGATGGAAAGTTGCAGACTTATGGATTTTGGTATTCAACATCAACCATAGACTTGACCAAAATGAACTTAGGAATATACTATCCCAATTAGAGACAATGGACTGTGGGATCCCAAAGTGTACCCACACTCGCTCAAATAAGGGTTTAGCAGTGGCCTCTACTGTGACACTCTTCTTGCATGCCGTCATAATGGCCATCTTAGAGAATCTGTCGACAACCATGAAAACACAGTCATTGCCGTGCTTAGTAGAATGAAGGCCCGACATGTAATTGATGGATATGGATTTCCAATGTCCACTAGGAGTAGGTAGAGGAGTATATAGGCCTTACTTCTTAATGGTTGGTTTGGCAATGGCGCAGGCAATGCAGGATTTAATGTACCTCCCAACATCCTCACGAAGGTTCGCCCAATAAAAATACTTTTGCAATACTTCCATTGTTTTCTCTACTCCAAAATGTTCAACGACCTAATTATAATGTGACTCCAAAATCATCTTGGAATGCTCACTTGAAGGAACACAGATGTGTCCCAGGTGGCATAACAATGCATCCTGGAGGTGAAAATTTGGAACTTGCTTACCTTCCAGGAGTGTCTGGTATATGCTGCCGAATTTTTGATCTCTCTCGTGAAGATGCAACCACGCTGAGGTCTCGTGCCCATAGGATTCGACCATAATGATCAGTGCCATGATTGGTGGTCGGTTGAGGTAGTTTGCAACTTTATTGGTGCTTCCTTTCTTGTACTTAATGTTCAAATGGAATTGTTGTAGGTATGTGAAACATTTCTGATGGCGATTGTTCTGCAAATTCCCTTGTGTCTGCATGAACTGTAGGGGTTAGCGGTATGTGTGGATGACCATTTCCTTCCCTGGAATGTAATGATTCCATTGACGAAAGTCTTGCACAATGGAATACATTTCTTTTTTATAAGTGAGATACTTTTAGACTGTGTCTGAAAGTGTTTCACTATGGTAAACCAATGGATGCCCTTGTTGAGTAAGAACTGCACCAATAACATTGTCGAAGGCCTTTATCCCAATCTCAAATGGTTGTTGTAGGTCTGGTAATGTGAGAACTAGTGCAGAGCAGAGGCGATGCTTCAACTCGGGAAACACCTTCTCTTGGGTTTTCGACAAAAAAAATTGTTTCGCTCCACCCTTGGTGACTTGACTTAAAGGCCAAGAGATATGAGAGAACCCCAACATGAACTCACATTAGAAATTGGAAAGACCTAGAAAGTTGCAGAACTCTGTTAAAGTGGTTGGGGCTGGCTAATCCTGAATGACTTGTATCTTGGCTGGGTCCACGTGCACACTCTTCTCATCAATGATGTACCCCAGATATTGAACTTGGGTCATGCCAAAAGTGAATTTCTCCAAATTGGCACACAACTTCTATTATCACAGTGTTTGAAGGACCTATCGAATATGGTGGAGGTGCTCTTTTGAACTCTGGTTGAAGATCAAAATGTCATCTAAATACACCACCATGAATGCATTGGTGAAGGGTTGTAATATGTCGTACAATAATCTCATGAAGGTTGTGGGTAATTCGTCAATCGGAAAGATATGGCCAACCATTTGAAAAGGACCTTCGAGGATTTGAAGGAAGTCTTCCACACATCAGAGGGTTTGATAGGAACCCGGTGAAAACTGGACTTCAAGTCAATCTTGCTGAAATATTTTTCCCCCTTGAGCTGGTCTAGAAGGTCGTCATTCTGTGGGATTGGGTACCTATTATAGACAATGATCTTTTCTAGTGCCCGATAGTCAATATAGAGTGTTCAGGTCCTATTCTTATTCTCCACCAATCAATCGAGCTTTCACAGGGTGATGAGATTGGCCTGATGTGCCCTTTGTGCAATGACTCTTGAATCTACCTCTTGATCTCATCCTTCTCCATAACAAAGCATCAATAGATTGGTCCATTGGGTAGTGAAAAACCTGGGGTTAGATTGATGGACTGCTTGACCTAACAATGCAGAGGTATCCTTGTAAGTGAGGTGAAAATGTCCCTGTACTCCTCCATGACCTTGTCGATCTGCTATTGCTATGTAGAGGAGCCCTATCTAGAAGCCATGGCCACAACATTCTTCTTTCCCTGAGGGCAAATCATGAGAAAAATAAATTTCCTAGTTCGGGAAATGATCTGACTGCATTTCTTTGCAGTGAATCAAAGAGGTGGTGGTAGGCGGGGCTACCTCTGGTATCCTATACAACTTATTTCCCAAAGTAAAAATCACAGAGCGAGGTCTAGACTCATATACACCATGCCGCTTCCACGAGTATGGTTGTCCTAATAATACATCACAAAATTCAAGAGGAGAAATCACACAGTACCTCATCCATGGAAGGCTTGATGTCATAGGGAAGGAGACACTACTAGCTAACGTGGAGATCTCATCGTTGGTGAAGCCACCCAATGTTATACAACTGTGAATGTGATATCTTTAGTAGGCCTAACCACTTCATGACCTCTTCTGAAATGAGGTTCTTTTGACTCCCGTTATTAATAACGAACTATAGCGGAGAACCTTTCACCCACATATGTGAGTGGAAGAGGCATTCCCCCTCCTCTGGATATTCATGCTCATTCATCTGGATCTTGGTGGTGGCCACGCTGGCACTGGGTTGCGCATCAATGATCTGATTTCCTTTGTCATTCCCCTTTTCAGGTTCTAACTCAGATTCAAAACATGCATCTAATTCAGAATTCTTTAGTTTAGCCACATGTGACTGTTTGGCCCAACACTCACTTTTGTTATGAGTGGAGCTCTTATGGAACTCACACCATTTTCTAGTGTCCTTCTTTGTCTTCATGGTGTTGTTATTTTCTTGCAGCTTTGGCTGGTTGTCCTGGGTCGTCCCACCTTGGCTTTGGCCTTTTCTCTATGGTTTGGGGGTGCCTTTTCCTTGCTTTAGAATTGTAGATCCAAAGTGTCTCTTCTTTTGTATAAAATTCTTCTTAATCTTGATAATGTATCGGTATGTCATGCTGAGCGAGGAGATGTCCAGGAAATCCATCTCATCCTGGATGTACTTATGTAGATAGTCGTGGTACTTGAGTACCAAATTCTGCTCAGAATACTTGATACCCAACTTCGTGTGGAGGGTATGGAAAGCATTTGTGAACTATGACACATCTTGGTCCCTTCCCTGCCATAGCATGGTCCACTTTATGTATTTATCTTCATAGGTCCCAACAGGGTAATATTGTTCCTTGATGGTGTCTCAGAAGGAATACCAAGTGGGTGCAGCTGAAAAAAGTGAGGATTCTCTCTCGTCCTTTTGTTCACAGTTTGTTTTGCAGCAGTCCTTGATGTGTGGGGCAACTTTGAGAAGCCCAAAAGTAATATTTTCCCGATAGGAAAAGTCATGAACTAAAAAATATCCTTCCAACTGATTCTATCATTTATCTATGATGTCTGCATCTATTTGGCCCTCAAATATGGGAATATCGAAGTTAACTTGTACCTTAAAAGGAGTAGCACCTCCAGAGTGGCTGCTAGATGAAGATGCATCGCTTATGGGTAGACGTCGAAGAATATGGGAAAAATTATCCATCATCGCATTCCTTTATCACTCAGGGGCTTCCTCGAGTAATATTTTGAAAGGATCTCCTACCCCCTTGTCTTTCTTTTCTTTCGCCATGGGAGGTTGTTGGAGAATGCGAGGCTGGTCTTTTGAAAGGTTCAACTAGATTAAGTTGTAACTACTTTTACCATGACCTTGTTGGGCACATGAAAAGAAAAACAGAGAAGGATCATACCACTATGATAGCACTGATCCAAACTTAAACAGGAACACAAAAAATTACAGATAGAACCACAAAAATAGAAATGCAACAAAAAGAACAATTCATTTCATGAATATCACAATATTGAAATCTGCTTACAAACATAATGGAAATAAACTAGCTCAGGTGATCGTAGCTTATCTCTTAGAAGAGACGTGAAGGCTACATGACTCTGAAATGTGTTACAATGAGGCTCAAAGTCCTATTTATTATTGAAAAATAATGGAAAATCGTAAACGTCCAAAAACTTAACCCTAGGAGATGAAGCGCCAAAACTGTGGGGCCTGTTTTTGTAATTTGGTACATCCACTTCTCGGGGCCATGACTTTAGCATACGATCTCCATTTGGCTATCATGATACCTCGTTTGGGACTTTTTCAATTCCTTTTTTTTCCCTGAAATTGTTGTTTAGGGCCTCAAAACGGCTCCGGAAGTTCAGGACCCAAAAAATTGCCAAAAATAGTAAATTGTCCTATAATTAAGGAAACTAAAAAATTGAAAGAGACATTGTTGGGGGTCCAAGTAGAATAGGCAGGCGACCACCAATATCCACTTTGATCAATCCTCCCCCGTTAGGAAGCAACAGTTCCCATTGTGTTGAGTGCCTCCTTGAGATGGGGAAACGTTTGTTGAACTTGGTCCCTAGTGAGCCACTTTCCTTGGTGTAGGAGTTGGAAAACTTTGACAACCCGATATAATTGGATCTTTTGCTAATGAATGTTCTTGATCTGTGTGTCCATGATTCGATCAGTTGTGGCATGTTCCATGCAGTTTGGGTTTAGCTTTGTTGGTGTGAGTTGCTCTGCAATGTCGGATGTGTCCAGCAATGGTGGAAAGTATGGATGAAGGTGGTCTACGTTGAACATTTAGTGCAGAGAAATGAACGATGGAATTCTGAGCTCAAAGGAATTGTCCCCTACAACCTTGGTCATGGTGTATGGCCCATATCAGAGTGTGCGAAGCTTATGGTGGGGTCCAGGAAGGTGCTCCTTCTGCAAATGTAGCCAAACTTTATCGCCCACCTGGAACTTTTAAGATACCTGATGTTGATCATGGTGTTGCTTGTACTTAGCATTGGCTTTTTCCAATATAACATGGATCTATTGGCGAATGTGTTGAATTTGCTCAATGAAACTGTTAGCCCTATCAGCTTTAGATTGGACATGACATGAATCTACCTGAGTAGATGCAAATCATATGGCCACATCAATGGGACATAATGGCTCAAATCCCAACCCTACGTGAAAGGGGCTGTGGCTCGTTGAGCTGTGGAGATATCTATTGTAGGTGTGTTGGACATAGGGGAGGCTTTCATCCCGTTTATGTGGATGCTTCGAGTTGTACATGCACAGAATGTGTATGATCATCTTGTTGACGACCTCTATTTGTTTATTAGTTTGGGGATGGAAATCCTTGGACTTATGGAGTTTGGTATCCAACATCAACTAGAGACTTGACCAAAATGCACATAGGAATCTTCTGTCCCGATGAGAGACAATGGACTATGGGATCCCAAAGTGTACCCACACTCACTCAAATAAGAGTTTAGCAGTGGCCTCTATTGTGATACTCTTCTTGCAGGCTGCCATAATGACGATCTTAGATAATTTTTTGTCGACGACAAAAATGCAGTCGTCGTGCTTAGTAGAAGGAAGACCCGACATGTAATCTATGGAGATGGATTACCAAGGTCAGCTAGAGGTAATTAGAGGAGTATATAGGCCTTTCTTCTTGATGGTTGGTTTGGAAATGGAATAGGCAGTGCAGTATTTAATGTAACTCACAACATCCTGACGAAGGTTCGGCCAATAAAAATACTTCTACAGTACTACCACTATTTTCTCTACTTCGAAATGTTCAATGACTTAGCTGTAGTGTGCCTCCCAAATAATCTTGGCACGGGAACAAAAATATGTCCTAGGTGTTATAATAGTGCATCCTGGAGGTGAAAATTTGGAACTTTCTTACTTTCCAGGAGTGTCTAGTATGTGCTACCAAATTCTAGATCACTCTCGTAATGATTCGACTACCTCGAATTCTCGCGCCCACTAGAGTCGAGCACATTGATCAGGGCCATGAATGGTGGTCTACTGAGGGAGTCTACAATTTTACTGGTGCTACCCTTCTTGTACTTAATTTTCAAATGGAGTTGTTGCAGGTATGTGGACCATTTCTGATGCCGATCATTCTTCAATTTGCCTTGTGTCTGTATGAATTGCAGGGGTCAGTGATCTGTGTGGATGATCGTTTCCTTCCCTGGAATATAAATCTTCCATTGACGAAAGGCCTTCACAATGGAATACATTTATTTTTCGTAAGTGGAATACTTTGAAATGATGTCTAAAAGTGTCTCACTATGGTAAGCACTCGATTCCCAAGATGAATAAGAACTGCACCAATAGCAAGGTTGGGTGCATCTGTCTCAATCTCAAATGGTTGCTACAGGTATGGTAAGGTGAGTACTAGTGCAAAGTAGAGGCGATTCTTTAACTCGACAAACTCCTTCTATTGGGTTTTATACCAAAACATCTTTGCTTTTCTCTTCCCTTGGTGACTTGACTTAAAGGCCATGTGATATGAGAGAACCCCAACACGAACCTGTGGTAGAAATTGGCAAGACCCACAAAGATGCAAAGCTCTATTAGAGTGGTTGGGGTTGGCCAACCCCGAATGACTTGTATATTGTCTGGGTCCACATGCACACACTTCTCATTAGTGATGTACCCTAGATATTGAACCTGGGTCATGCCAAAAGTGTATTTCTCCAAATTGGCACACAACTTGTGTTATATACGGTTTAAATAACCTATCGAATATGGTGGAGGTGCTCTTCCCAACTCTAGCTGAAGATCAAGATGTCATCTAAATGCACCACCATGAATGCATTGGTTAAGGGTTGCAAGATGTCGTCCATCATTCTGATGGAGTTTGTGGTGGAATTCATTAATCCGAAAGGCATGACCAACCATTCATAAAGGCTCGCCTTGGAATTGAAGGAATTCTTCCACACATAGGAGGGTTCAATAGGGACTTCAAGTCAATCTTGCTGAAATATTTTGACCCATTAAGCTGGTCCAAAAGTTCATCAATCCACGGGATTGGGTACCTAGTTTAGACAATGTTCTTGTTCAGTGCCCAATAGTCAATAAAGAGTCTCCAGGTCTAGTCCTTCTTTTGTACGAATAATCGAGCTCCCACAGGGTGATGATATTGACCTCATGTTCCTTTTTTGTAATAGCTCTTGAATCTACCTCTTGATCTCATCGTTCTCCATAACAGAGCGTCGATAGGTTGGTCTATCAGGTAGGGGCGCACCCAAGGTCAGATCGATGGAGTGCTTGACATGAAAGTGCAGAGGTACCCCTATAGGTGAGGTGAAAATATCCCTGTACTCCTCCATGACCTTATCCATCTGCTCCTGCTGTGCGGAGGAGCCCTGACTAGAAGCTGTGGCCAAAACATTTTTCTTTCCCTGAGGGTTAATCATGTGGAAAACAAATTCCTGGTCTAGAAAATGATATTATTGCATTTCTTGCATTTATCAAAGAGATGGAAGTAGGTGGGGCTACCTTCGATATATTGTATAACTTATTGCCCAAAGTCATAATCACATAGCAAGGTCTAGGCTCATGTACAACATGTCGCTTCCACAAGTATGGTTGACCTAATAATACATCACAAACTTCAAGAGGAGAAACATCACATAATACCTAATCCATGAAGGGCTTGATACTGTAGGGGGGGAAACACTACTAGCTAACACGAAGATCTCCTCCTTGGTGAAGCCACCTGATGGTGTACGACTACAGATGTGATGTTGTCGGTAGGCACAACTGCTTCAGAACCTCTACTAAAATGAGGTTATATTGGTTCCTACTGTCGATAATGAACTATAGTAGAGAACCTTTCACCCACATCCGTGAGTGGAATAGGCATTCCCCCTCCTTTGGATCTTTAGGCTCATTCTTCTAGATCTTTGTGGTGTCCACGGTGGCACTGGGTTCCGTGTCAATGATATGCTCTTATGGAGCTCACACCATTTTCCTATGTCCTTCTTTTCTTTGTGGTGTTGTTCTTTGCTTGCGACTTCAGTGGGTTGTCCTGGGTTTCCCCACCTTGGCTTTGGCCTTTGCTTTATGGTTTGGGGGTGCCTTTCCCTTTCTTCGGATTTGCAGATATAAAGTCTCGCTTCTTCTGTTTAAAATTTTTCTCAATCTTGATAGCGTATTGCTAAACGAGGAGATGTCCAAGACCTTCATCTCAACCTTGATGTAATTTTTTAGATAGCTACGGTACTTCGAGTACCAAATTTCACTCAGAATCCTTGATACCCAACTTCATGCGGAGGGTATAGAAAGCATTTATGAACTTCGGATCTTCTGTCTCTCATCTTTCTTTTGATTCGCCATGGGAAGTTGTCGGGATTTGTGAGGCTGGTCTTTTGAAAGTTTCAACCAGATCAAGTCCTAACTCCTTAAACCCTGACCTCGTTAGGGACATGCAAAGAAAAATAGAGAAAGAACATAGTGATCTGATACCATTGATCCAAACTTAAATAGAAATGCAAAAAATTATAGATATAACCACAAATACAAAAATGCAGTAGAAATAACACTTCATTTTATTAATATCATAATACTGAAAAATATGCGTACAAACAAAATGGAAATAAACTAGCTTAGGCAATGTTAGCTTATCTCTGAGAAGAGATGTGGTGGCTATATGCCTCTGAACTGTGTGAAAATGAGGCTCAAAGGCCTATTTATTATTGAGAAACAATGGAAAACCCTAAACATCTAAAAACCTAACCCTAGGAGATGAAGCGCCAAAATTGCGGGCCCCGTTTGGGTAAATTGGTACATCAACTTACCAGGGACGTAACTTTGGAATATGATATCTGTTTGGCTATCATAATACCTCGTTTTGAAGATCTCGAAGAGGATTCTGAAGAAAATCAAATATTCTTATTTGGGAATTTTTCAATCTCCCTGTTTTCCCTAAAAACTTCGTTTAGGGCCTCTAAATGGCCCCGGAATTTCAAGACTCGAAAAACTACCAAAGGTAGTAAACTATGCTACAATTAAGGAATTTGAAAGAGAAAATGTTGTGGGTCAAAGTGGAATAGGCGGGTAGCCACTAATATCCACCTAGATCAATCCTCCCCTCTTAGTAAGCAATGGTCCCTATTGCGTTGAGTCCCTCCATGAGATGGGGAAACTTCCGCTGAAATTGGTCCATGGTGAGCCAATTTCCTTGGTGCAGGAGTTGGCCAGCCTTAATAACCCGATATAGTTGGAATTTCTATTGGAAAGTGTTTTTTATCTATGTTTCCATCAGTTGTGGCATGTTCCATGCAGTCTGGGTTTAGCACTGTTGGTGTGAGTTTTTCTACAATGTGAGATGTGTCCAGTAATGGTGGAAAGTATGGCCAAAGATGGTCTACATTGAACACTAAGTGAAATCCAAGGAATGGTGGAATGCTGAGCTTGAAGGCATTGTCCCCTACAACCTTGGTGATGGTGTATCACCCATATCAAAGCGGACGAAGCTTGCTATGGGGTCCAACGAGGCACTCCTTCTGCAAATGTAGCCAAACTTTGTCGCCCACCTCGAACTTGTGCGACACTTGATATTGATCATGGCGCTACTTATACTTAACATTGTCTCTATCCATATATCATGGACCTATTCGCGAATGCACTCAATGAAGATGTTATCCCTGTCAGCTTGAGACTGGACATGAGTTGAATCTGGCTTAGTTGCTACAAATGGTATGGCCACATCAATGGGACATAATGGTTGAAATTGTAACCCTATCTGAAAGGGGTTGTGGCTCGTTGAGTTGTGGAGAAATATGTTGTAGTTGTGCTGGACATAGGGGAGGATTTCATCCCATGTGCGTGGGTTCTTTGAGTTGTACACGTGTAGAATTTGTACGATCATCCTGTTGATGACTTCTATTTGGCCATTAGTTTGGGGATGGAAAGTTGTGGACTTAGTGAGTTTCGTATCGAGCATCAACTAGAGACTTAACCAAAATGCACTTAGGAATATTCTATCTCGATCAGAGACAATGGACTCTGGGATCCCAAAGTGTACCCACACTCTCTCAAAGAATAGTTTAACAGTGGCTTCTATTGTGATACTCTTCTTGCAGGTCGCCATAATGGCCATCTTAGAGAATCTGTCGACGACCACGAAAACAAAGTCGTTGCCATGCTTAATAGAAGGAAGGCTCGACATGTAATCCATGGAGATGGATTCCAAAGGTCAACTAAATGTAGGAAGAGGAGTATATATGCCTTTCTTCTTGTTGGTTGGTTTGGGAATGGTGTAGGCAGTGTAGAATTTAATGTACCTCGCAACATCCTGATGAAGGTTCGGCCAATATAAATACTTTTGTAGTACTGCCATTATTTTCTCTACTCCAAAATGTCTAGAGACCCAACTGTAGTGTGCCTCCCAAATCATCTTGGCATGCTAGCTTGAAGGAAAACATATGTATCCCAGGTGGCATAACAGTCCATCCTGGAGGTGAAAATTTGGAACTTTCTTACCTTCCAGGAGTGTCTTGTATGTGATGCCGAATTCTAGATCGTTCTCATAAAGATGTTGCCACCCCAAATTCTCATTCCCATAGGAGTCGAGCACAGTGATCAACACTATGATTGGTGGTCGGCTGAAGCAATCTACAATGTTATTGGTTTTTCCCTTCTTGTAATTAATGTTAAAATGGAATTGTTGCAAGACCATTTATCATGGAGATCATTTTGCAAATCCCCTTCTGTCTTTATGAATTGCAGGGGTCAGTGGTTTATGTGGATGACCATTTCCTTCCCCATAAGGTAATGCTTCCATTGAAGAAAGGCCTACACAATGGAATACATTTCTTTGTCGTGAGTGGGATACTTTCGGATTGTGTTTGAAAGTGTCTCAGTGTGGTAAGGCATTGGATGCCCCTACTGAGTAAGAACTGCACCAATAACATAGTCGGAGGCATCTGTCTCAATATCAAATCGTTATTGCAGGTCTGGTAATGTGAGCATTGGTGCAGAGCAGAGGAGATGCTTCAACTCCACAAACGATTTTTTTTGGGTTTCAGACCAAAAAAACTTTTCTTTCACTTTACCTTTGGTGACTGGACTTAAAGTCCAAATGATATGAGAGAACCCCAACATGAACCTGTGGTAGAAATTAGCAAGACCTAGAAAGTTGTGCTCTGTTAGAGTGGTTGGGGATATCCAATCCCAAATGACTTGTATCCTGGCTGGGTTCATATGCACACCCTGCTCATCAATGATGTACACCACATATTGAACTTGGGTCATGCCAAAAGTGCATTTCTCCAAATTGGCACACAACTTGTGTTGTCACAGGGTTTGAAGGACTTGTCAAATATGGTGGAGGTTCTCTTCCCAACTCTGGATGATGATCAAGATGTCATCTAAATACACCACCATGAATGCATTAGTGAAGGGTCGCAATATGTCATCCATCAATCTCATGAAGGTTATGGGGGAATTTGTTAACCTGAAAGGCATGACCAACCATTCGAAAAGTACCTCCTTAGATTTGAAGGAAGTCTTCCACGCATCAGAGGGTTTGATAGGCACCTTGTGATAACTAGACTTCAAGTAAATCTTACTAAAATATTCCCCCCCCCCCCCCCTTGAGATGGTCAATAAGGTCAGCAATATTGGGGATTGGGTACCTATTCCAGAAATTGATCTTGTTAAGCGCTTGATAGTGATTACATAGTCTACATGTCTCGTCCTTCTTCTGTACTAATAAAATCGGGCTCCCACAGAGAGATGAGCTTGGAATGATGTGCCCTTTCTGCAATAGATCCTGAATCTGCCTCTTGATCTCATTGTTCTCCATAATAGAGCAGCGATAGATTGGTCCATTAGGTAGTGATGTGCCTGGAGTTAGATCGATGGAGCGCTTTTCCTAATATTGCAGAGGTACCCCTGTAGGTGAGGCAAAAATGTCCCTATACACCTCCATGACCTTGTCCATATGCTACTTCTGTGTAGAGGAGCTTTGTCTGGAAGCCATTGCCACAACCTTCTTCTTTCCCTGAGGGTGAATCACGAGGAAAATAAATTTCCTCATCTTTGAAATGACCTTAGTGCATTGCTTTGCATTGATAAAAGAGATGGTGGTACGCGGGGCTAGATTTGGTATCCTGTACAATTGATTGCCCAAAGTAATAATCACATAGCGAGGTCTAGACTCATATACAATAACCCACTTCCATAATTATGGTTGTCCAAATAATACATCACAAAATTTGAGAGGAGAAACATCACACAATACCTCATCCGTGGAGGGCTTGATGCTGCGGGGAAGGCAACGCTACTGGCTAACACGGAGATGTTATCCTTGGTTAAGCCAGTTGATGGTGTATGACTGTGGATGTGTTGTTGTTGGTAGTCCCAACCAGTTCATAATTTAAATGAGGTTCTTTTGGATCCTATTGTTGAAAATTAGTTGTAGCGGAGAACCTTTCACCCACATCTGTGAGTGGAAGAGGCGTCCCCCCTCCTCTAGATATTCAAGCTCATTCTTTTGGATCTTTGTGGTGGCCACAGTGGCACTAGGATTAACGTCAATTATCTTCTTCCATTTGTCATTCCCCTTATTAGGTTCTCATTTAGCATGAGAACATGAATATGATTTGGAAGACTTCATCTCGACCATAAATAACTGTTTGGCCCGACACTCACTTGTGTTGTGAGTGGAGCTCTTATGGAACTCACACCACTTTCCTATGTTCTTCTTTGTCTTTGTGGTCTTTTTCTTTTCTTTCCACTTTGGTGGGTTGTCCTAGGTATCCCCGCCTTGGATTTGGCCTTTGCTATGTGGTTTGGGGGCACCTTTTCCTTGCTTCATATTGTTATATAGGAAAATGACCTCCTCATCAACTCAGAGGATAAAGATAGTCTAGTTAAAGACATGATCTAATTCACAGGCCTATTTTCCAAGGTAACATTCCCCAGGAACTAGCAATAATAGTTAGAACACTCCCTATGCATGATCTAGGGGCGTTAGTCCCTAGGGTAACTCACTATTTTTCCCAAGGGACAATGTTACCCAAGTTTTGTGAGATTCCAGAGGTCAAAGGGCAGGTTGACTGACTAGCATTCCACTTTTCACTCAAATATTAGCTTGAAAAGTAGGAAACATCTACCTTCGACCTATCTAAGGATATTTCTATTCCTAATGGATTCTAATGGAAGGGGAAAGAGAAATAAAGCAAGGAAACATCCTAGATTTTGCCTAAGGGAAATTATGAGAGATTTGGCAAGGATAAGCCTCTCATCATCAATATATTGGAGTCTTAGGCATTGTGAAAGGGGTCAAAGGATTGTCAAATAATTGTCGAAACTTTGTATGAGATATAGTTGTTTTGCTGCCAAGAGGTTAAGAAGAGAGCGAGAGAAAGGAGTTGGCCGATTAATGGAAGCTTGATTCACCATATTGTAGAAATTTGAATAATATAACACTTATTCAGAGAGATTATCCTGATTATACACTATTTGCGGAATGCATGCATAATACATAACCTCCTCTACCATTGATCATCAATTTGCGGAATTAAAAAAAACAATCGCATACGCACATTGAAACATCATCACACATATCAACACAATATGTAATGGGAAAGCATACAACTGAAAACCCCAACTATCTATATATTATAATGATAGGAACATGTAACAATACAATAGTATAATACTCCTCACAAGTACTCAGTAACTATCTCCACATGCTACACACAAACTAGCTCAGATCTGAACAAGTCACGGGTTCAAATCTCTCCACCGTTTTCCTGCCTCTACTGCGCAATCCAAGTTGAGAATAGATCAGATCCAAGTTTCGAATTCCCTTGGCTTGTACTGCACAATCCTCATTGGCAATCTCAATCAATGATTGTGCAAATCTCATGCACAACTATAGTCACAACTGATAGTAGTCTCACCCTTTCACCCACCTCTAACACTTGTCTCCAATGAACTGTCCATGCACTGAGTTAACTGATGTATTCTTTAGTTGATTTATGAGCTTAATAATTAGTGAATTAATTAATAATTAATTCACATCACTCATCACTAGTGTATTTGGTAGTTAGACTAAATACAACTAGTTCAACTAAGTCAAACTAAACACAACTCCATCAATTCCTCAATCAACTCCACCAAACTCAATCACTTGAGTTCTAACTGAAGTCCATCATGCAATAGCTCAAATAACCCATAGGAAAAGTTTATTTCCTTCTGGTAGTTTCATGTGCCACATCCGTAGCTCGAACTGAAGTGATGCAAGAGGATAAGATAATGTTTATAGTCCAAATATTATTAAGAGCTAATAATATTCGACTATTCTATTTTTTGACTGGCAGTCTAAAAATAGACTCCGCCCATATGTCTAAAAAAAGAGGTCCATCTATTTTTAGCAACATGACCAATCATCCTTAAATAGCATCCTGCAACTCATAGACCATGATCCGTATGTCTAAAAATAGACTTTGCGCCAAAAATAGCCTGCGGGCCCACTTAGTGAAGGCGACTTCTTTTCACTAAGCTCCATCATCTTGTTGCATTTTCAACACATATGGTTGTAATCATTCTTTCCAATCTAATAATATAGAACTATTGTTGTGTTGTCTACTTGATGGTTCTAATGTCGTGTTTATTTACATTTTGATTCAGTACCATAGTTTATGAGTAGCTTACATTAGGGGAATTTTGAGGTCTAAAATGCCCCCTCTAAGAAAAATGTACAACCAAAATAAACTTTATAAGAACCAATAGGATTCAAGATGATGATGTCAACCCTGGGGGATGATTCACCATTTTTAATGGAAAATAATAAAAATAATAAAAAATAATAAAATAATAAAACTACTTTTTAAACTCGTATTTTTAACTTATCTCCCAAAGTTTTTACTCAAATTTAGAGTGGGAGTACTCATTGGATGCAAAATTAAATTCCTCATCCAAGTAGTACCCATGTTGCATACTTCTGATGGGCCCTACTACACGAAAAATTAGAAATACATGAAAATATGTGATTGCAATCACATTTTTTCATGTATTTCTCATTTTTCCTGTAGTAGGGCCCATCAAAAGTATGAAACATGGGTACTCCTTGGATGAGGAATAGAATTATTCACCAAACGAGTGTTTCCACTCAAAATTTGAGTAAACCCATAGGGAGATAAGTTGAAAATATAGTTTTTCTTTTTTCCCTCTAAAATTTGATGATGTAATCTAATCTTATTTTGTTATTTCGTTAGGAGGCCCATTTTAGACCTCAAAACTCCCCTAATGGATGCATGTTGTTTTCATATCTTTATATATTAATTTTTTGATTATCAGAGTTCATATGTTGTAGTATTACTCTCCGTCTTGTTTAAATGCAGGTGTTGATCCAGGAGATAGAAAATGCTCTTCCGCTCTACTACATTGGGTTCTTCAACAAGACTTCATCAAGATATGAGGTAATCTCTCATTTTATGCTTTGATTGTCATTCATTGATATAGATATGTATATGCTTCTTTGTGCCAGCTGTTGTTAAGATGAATGGTCTGCCTTGGTTCCTGGGAAGATCCTTAAGGGTATTCCAACCACAACCACTCGTGCATTAATCCCTATAGTAGAATTGGCGACTCCGATGGGGTCTATACTTAGTTCCTAGTTTTTACCTTCCAAGTTCCTCGATATCTCTTTCTTTCTATGCCCTTCTGTTCTTCTTGGTTCCCTTTCTGACCATTCAGGATTGTTAGAAAATGATATATTATAGAGCAATGGAATACATAAAATATATTGTAGAAATACAAACACAGAAAATGCATAAAACAAGAGAGACATAGATATACATGGTTCACCCAATTTGGTTTACGTCCATGGAGAAAAACTAGTCCTTCCTTTTATATTATCCAACAAAATGAAAAGATACAACCTACAACAGATCTGTTGTAATTCCCTCTTTTCTCTCACACAATATCCTCCCTCTTTCTCGCTCAGAATACAGATATACATAGACGCAATACAATTTTGTCATATATAGGGAGGGGTTTCCTTTAGGGAAAAATACCCTAAATTAAACATAACTTCTACCATTAGATATCTGCCTAATGAATGACCTAGATTGACTGTGAATTACAAAATTTTACAAGGCAATTTTACATCTATTTTTGGCTTCGGGGGCACTTCCCTCGATCCCCGCCAAGGGCGGGGGGGCTCCAAATAATCATCGTCCCCCCCCCCCCCCGGACCCCCTGGCAGTGCACATTTAAAGGGTGGTGTTGGCGCCACATTAAAAACTAGGGTCCACCGTGACAATACCTCTAAATAACGAAGATAATCAGGCTCCACACCCAACAATATCACACTTGGAGACTGATTATAGAAACTCCACCGCTGCTTCATTTGCTAGACAATGACTCCACTTTGGACCTGGTTGTTTCTCATCTTCATCATTATACTTTAAGACCAATTGAAACTGAGAAGAATCTCAATTTCTCCCTGGTTACAACTTTTGTTAACATATTTGTAGGATTCTTGCTAGTGTGTATATTTTCAAGCTTCAACTGTCCATCTTCCAACACTGACCTTATGAAATGGTACTTGAGTTGTATATGATTAGTCTTGGAATGAAATGCAGATTTCTTTGCAATATGTATGTAACTCTAGTTGTCACTGTATAACCTGCCCAACTCCTACTTCTTACCCAATTCATCCAGAAACCTTTGTAACCAAATCATTTCTTTACTAGCCTTTATAGCAGCAACATACTCTGCTTCCGTTGTTGACAGTGCAACAACACTTTGCAGTTTTGAAACCCAACTGACAGTTGTTCCACCTATAGTAATCACATACCTTGTGGTGCTCCTCCTATTATCTCTATCACCCGCTTTATCTGTGTCAACATATCCCTGTAGAGTAATGTTTGAACCACCAAAGCATAATGCTTGATTTGTAGTACCTCTCAAATACCTAAGAATCCACTTCACGCCATCCAATGTTATTTTCCTAGATTTCTCATCTACCTGCTTACAACTCCCACTGCATGTGCAATATCAGGCCTTGTGCATACCATTGTATACATTAAGCTTCCAACTGTTGATGCATATGGAACTTTAGACATATAAGACATTTCTTCCTGAGTCTTAGGACGCACATCCTTAGTTTGAAATGGCTAGCCAAAGGTATACTATCTGGTTTTGCATTCTGCATATTAAATCTTTTCAACACCTTTTCTATTTACTCACTCTGAGACAATGTTAATTTTCGATTCTTCATGTCTCTAGTTATTCTCATACCAAGGATTTGTTTTGCAGCACCCAAATCCGTCATTGCAAATGAGTTCACCAATTTTCTTTTGAGCACATTTATTTCATGCATGTTGGAACCTGCAACAAGCCAGTCATCTACATACAATAACAATATAATATAGTTGCCATCATTTTTCCTTTTGAGATAAACACAATGATCAGAGTGACATCTAGTATAACCTTGTTCAGACATAAACCTATCAAATTTTAGATACCACTAACTTGGAGCCTGTTTTAAGCCATACAATCTCTTCTTCAAACTACACACTAGTTTCTCCTTCCCTTTTACCTCATATCCTTGTGGCTGCTGCATATATATCTCTTCTTCCAAATCCCCATGGAGAAAGCCTCTTTTTACATTTGCTCAAGATGAAAACCTTCAGCTGCGACTAGAATTAAAATAGTTCCGATTGAAGTCATTTTAACAACAGGAGAAACTATCTCATCAAAGTATATACCCTTTTTCTGTGCAAACCCCTTCACCACGAGTCTAGCTTCATACCTTTTTCTACCTCCATCTTCTTCCTTCAACCTATAAACCCATTTATTCTACAGTGTTGTTTTACCTGCAGGAAACTTGACTAAGTCTCAAGTCTGGTTATGTGCTAAGGAGTCCATCTCTTCTTTCATGGCTTGCTCCCACTTCTTCCTGGTTGCTACCTACATTACTTCTTCATAAAATTATGGTTCACCAGAATTAGTCAACAATGCATAATATAATAAAGAAGAGTATCGTTCAGGGGGTATACTTATCCTAGTAGATCTTCTAACACCACTTTCAGGTGTTTGAAGTGCTTGTTACTGTTGTGGTTATTGTTGTTGTTCTAGATGTTGATCATTATGATTTTCAGGCACCTTCACTTTCTCTGTGATCTCATCAAGCACTGTGTATTCTCTTTTTTCTTTTTCCTGCATCTGATCCTTAATACAAAACCTTTTCATTGAATATGACATCTCTGCTCCTAATGATTTTATGTTTCTCATAATCATAAAAGCGATAACCAAAATCATTAACACCATATCCAATAAAGGTACATTTCTTTGATTTTGCCTCAAGCTTTGTTCTATTTTATTTATTAATGTGGACAAAGGCTTCACAGCCAAAAGTCTTTAAAAATGAGTAGTTTACCTTTTTACCTATATGTTCCTCCTCTGGAATACCACCATCAAAGGAACTTGAAGGCCCTCTGTTTATTAGATAAACAATAGTATCTACAACATCTACCCAAATTGTAAAGGAAATCCTGCATGCAATCTCATGCACCTTGCATGCTTCATGATTGTCCTGTTCATCCTTTTTGACACACCATTTTCTTGTGGTGTTTTTGGAACTATCTTCTCTCTGCGAATTCCATTCTCTGAACAATACCTATCAAACTATTTGCTGCAATATTCACCTCCATTTTCTGATCTGAGACACTTCAACCTTTTTCCTGTCTCATTTTCAACCAAAGCTTTCCATTTCTTGAAAGTATCAAATACATCATATTTATTCCAAATACAATAAATGCAGGTTTTTCTGGTTGCATCATAAATAAAAGTAACATCATAATGAGAGACACCGAGAGATGATACCTGAGTAGTTCCCCATACATCTTTATGCAAAAACTTTAATTTTTCGCTCTTCTTTTCTTTCCCAACTCTGTGGAATATGACTCCCTTTTGTTTTCCATAAACACAATTCTCACAGAATTTTAAATCAACATGCTTCAAACTTGGTAACACATTTCTTGAGTGAAGAATCTACATCCCCTTCTCACTCATGTGCCCGAGTCTATGATGCCACAATGTCGTATCTTCTCCTATAGAGGTTAAAGAATTAATATAATTAGAAATACCATTGCAATGTACCAACATTTTCTCCTTTTGCTATTAACAGGGCTCCTTTAGTGGCCTTCCAAGTTTTATTTGTAAAAGTAGTTACACAACCTTCACCTCCCAATTGCCCTGTTGAAATCATATTTTTCTTCAGATACTAAAAATGCCTTACCTCTTCCAATATTCATTGATTTCCATTCTGTTGTTTTATCAAAATTGTACCCATTCCAATGATTTTATAGGGTTTATCATCTCCTAATCGAACCTGTCCAAAATCTCCTTGAACATAATCATGAAAATGTTTCCTATCAGGTGTACATGGAATGAGGCCCCTGAATCTACCACTTAGGCATCAATAATATTTTCTAATGAAAGAATCAAAGCATCTTGCAACACATCACCTGTCACATTCGCTTCTTGATTGTTTTCTTGTTGTGTGTCTCCTTCTTTTCCCTTCCGAGACTTGTAGTCTTTCTTCAGGTGTCCTTTCTTCCCTCATTTCTAGCACACTATCCCCGATCTGGACTTGGATCTACCTTTCCTCGACTTACTGCGATATCCTGGGCTCTTTCCTCTTTCCATTTTTCTTCCCCTAGTTTCTACTTTCAAAGCATTACCTGATGTCTCGCTGGAGCTTTTCCGTCACATTTCTTCGCTAAGGATTGCACCGACAACATCATCAAACTTTAAAGTACTAGATCCAGAGATAGAGTTACTAATGGCCATAACTAAACCATTCCAACTTTCTGGAAATGAGCATAGAAATAACAAGGCCCTAACTTCATCATCAAAGGTTACCCCTATAGAACTTAACTGACTAGTAATTGTATTAAATTCATTTAAATGATCAACAACAGATCTACCTTCTAACATCTTCATATCAAATAAACGCTTCATAAGAAATTCCTTATTTAAGGCAGAGGGTTTTTCATATAGTTTGGCCAATGGAAACATTAAACCCTCTATTGTCGTTTCCTTTGAAATATTAAATGCTACCGACGCCGCTAGGCACAACCGTATTGTTCCAATTGCCTTTCTGTCGAGAATATCCCATTCTGTGTCTGTCATACTTGTCAGCTTCTTTGACTTTCCACTCAATGGTAGGTATAGATCTTTATGATACAGATAATATTCCATCTGCATCTTCCATAGCTGGTAGTTTTGGTTGTTAATTTTTTTGACCTTAAACCTACCATCTTCCACCATTTCTCCCACTCGAACCAGGAATCCTTCTCTCCTGCGAGTTTATCAGCCAAATAGACCTTCAGATCTGATACCATTTGTTAGAAAATTATATATTACAGGGCAATGGAACACATAAAATATATTGCAGAAATACAAACATAGAAAACACATAAAACAAGAGAGACACATATATACGTGGTTCACCCAATTTGGGCTATGTCCACGAGGAAACAACCAGTCCTTCCTTTTATATTATCCAACAAAATGAAGAGATACAACCTACATCAGATCCACTATAATTCCCTCTTCAATGTCACACAATATTCTATCTCTTTCTCACTCAAAATACAGATATACATAGATGTAATATAATTCCCTCATATATAGCAAGGAGTTGCCTTCTAGGGAAAAAAAGTAAATTAAACATAACTTCTACCGTCAGAACTCAGCCTAATGAATGACCCATATTGACTATGAAATTACAACATTTTACAAGGAAATTTTACATATATTTTTAGCTTTGGGGGTGCTGCCCCCGATCCCCCGCCAAGGGGGGCTCCAAATTATCATCGCCCCCCCCCTAGCATTCCCCTGGTGGCACACATTTTATGGGTGGAATTGCTGCCAAATGGGATCTAATACGATGATACTTTTGAATAAATAAGATAATTAGGCTCCACAAGCAACAAGGATACTAAACAACCTTCTCCTTTGTGCCTAGCTCTTGTTCAGACCCTAAATGACCTTTTTTATAGCCTATGCTCCTGTAACGCACCTTGTTGTGCAACACAATGAGTTATAACACCCTCCAGGCTTATGCACAGAGTGTTAGTCCTACCATAATCGCTCTGTACCCTCTCCTAAAGTGCGGTAGCCAACCAATATCTTGATAAATAACCTTCTTTGTGAATTTTAGGTTGGGAAGCTGCTTATAGTTTGTTTCAGAGGTCTGAAGCCTGTGCACTGTGTTTGGTTTCCTATTTATTGATATATTTTTTTTCTCTTTTAAGGAAAATAGCTT
>APFE030109960.1:7656-18073 GCA_000404065.3 Pinus taeda | reverse complement strand
GCATGTATAAATATGTATTGTAACATTGAAAGGAACATAATAAAAAAATCAAGCTGGTAGTCTCGGTTTTGAGATCCAGTGGGAAATCTCTATGTATATGTGTTTTATGTGTTATGCTCTCGCATTTTTATTTTTCCTGTGATTTAGAATTCGTATGCAGGTAATTTTTGTACGGGGTTAAAACCTACACTATATTGTCTGTTAGATTTTGATATCTCATTGAGCACCTCATTATCCTATGCTTGTACCATTAACCACACACATTACACATTGAGGTACATTTTCACTACATCAAGGAACAGGTGACATATAAGGAAATTGGGCTGCCATATTGTCCTGTTTTTCTGGAGATTGCAAATATCCTTACAAAGACATTGTGGGATAAATACGATAGCCTTAGGTTAGGCAACTAGGAGTTATAGTCAATGAGGTGGGAATTAAGTGGTGTTAAGAGTGATAAGTGTTCATTCTTCACATTCTTTCACATTATTATGATTATTCTTGTCATTATACTCCTTCCTTGGTTTTTATCCAAGTTTTATGTGAACCATCATTTTGTATTTGTAAGAGTTGTTTCATGTAGTGTTTTGCTTCTCTAGAGGGACACTATAATGAAAATTTGTTAAGTTGCATTCCAAATTCAAACTATGTTTGTGATAATGTTAGTGCTTAAGAATATGATTGATCATTTGTGTGTTTTTTATTACGTTTTAGCATCTATTTCTCATTTTTCTAGTTTGATGACATGGTTTGGCCATCAAGCTCTGGTTGTATGAATGATTGATATTCTCATTCTTGCACATTTCGAATTCATTGGACAAAGGAAGTATATGTTTAATAGTTGTGGTATCTGCTCAATAATAAATAGAAATATGTGGCAAGGTTGAAATTGATAACAGTCTTGTACTATTAATAAGAGGCAGGGGCAAGAACGTTTATGTGCACTCTCATGTATCCAAATAGAGTAGTATCTAACAATAGAATTTGCACCTAAAAATAGGAGGAAACTTGCACAACTACTAAAAATAGCACATCTACGTATAGACATGTCTACAAATAGAAAATTACTCAGAACCAGAAAAGCAGCTTCATCCTCCTGAAATGGAATTTGTACACTTGCATGTACACTGCGCCTGCTAAAAATATGTTCTAAATTTAGAAAAGCAGTGTCTTCGAAGATAAAACTGATATTTCCCACAAAATTGCATGCATGTGATTTCTAAAAATAGAAAGTTGTGTGAAATAAATATATTGTCTTGAAGAGCACAAAATGTCATGCATGCCAATGAATCTGCATGAATATAGATGCATTGAAAAGTTAATTTCACCTTCAAATTCTATGCATTCATTGAATATAAGAGTGATGATGGTTATGTTATGTGAGTGGAGTCACAGATTAGTAGGCTGAATCCATGTTTGCTTCAAATGCATCGTTCAATCCAGTGAGCACTAAATAGTAAGAATAATGTGTTTTGTGAGTGGAGTCATAGATTAGTAGGTCAAATCCATATTTGCTTCAAATGCATCATTCAAGCTAGTGAGCACATGATTGTTGAACACGAGGAAGCAAGAATCTTAACATTTGAGCAATATTAGCAAAATTAGAACTTGTGCCATCACTGCCTTCAGTGAATTCCTTGCCCATGTCACTCAGGAAATGAAAACAAGGTTGTTGTTGATCAGGATTTTTGCTAGAAGGAGAAGCAACCTGATGTGCATGTATATCCATATGTTCTTTGCTATATTGTATGTTAGATTTTGATATCTCACTGAGCACCTCATTGTCCTATGCTTGTACCATTAACCACACACAGTACACATTGAGGTACATTTTCACTACATCAAGGAGTAGGTGACAAATAAGGAAGCGGGCTCCCATATTGTCCTATTTTTCTACAGATTGCAAATATCCTTACAAAGACTTTGTGGGATAAATATGATAATCTCACATTAGGCAACTTGGAGTTATAGTTAATGAGGTGGGAATTAAGGGGTGTTAAGAGTGATAAGTCTTCATTCTTCATATTCTTTCACATTATTGTGATTATTCTTGTCATTGTACTCCTTTCCCTGGTTTGTATCCAAGTTTCATGTGAACCTGTCATTTTGTATTTGTAAGAGTTGTTTTATGTAATGTTTTTCTTATCTAGAGGGACACTGTAATGAAAAGCTGTCAAGTTGCATTATGAATTCAAACTATGTTTGTGATAATGTTAGTGCTTAAGAGTATGATTGATCATTTATGTGTTTTTGATTACTTTTTAGCATCTATTTCTCATTTTGCTAGTTTGATGACATGGTTTGGCCATCAAGCTTTGGCTGTATCAGTGATTGATATTCTTATTCTTGTACATTTTGAATTCATTGAACAATGGAAGTATATGTTTAAAAGTTGTGGTATCTGCTTAGTGATAAATAGAAATATGTTGCAAGGTTGAAATTGATAACAGTCTTGTACTATTAATAAGAGGCAGGGGCAAGGACATTTCTATGCACTCTCATGTATCCAAATAGAGCAGTATCTAACAACAGAATCTGCACCTAAAAATAGGAGGAAACTTGCACAACTACTAAAAGTAGCACATCTATGTATAGACATGTCTACAAATAGAAAATTACTCAGAACCAAAAACTAGTCCAACTTCTAGCTGATTTCCATAAATTGAATAGAATGCTTTCCTTGCCATATTCAAAATTCTTTCAATGAACCCTAAGCTCTCCAATGAATTGTTAGTAATGAAAATTAACTTTGCTTCCTTCACCAACATTTGAATAAAGTATGGATGTCTGGGCACTATAGCTTGTATTGCTTGCAACACCTCCAGTCTCCTACAATTATCCACATAATAACTTGGCACATCAAAAATTGACCCATGTTCTTGGCGAATGGATTCGTACTCATTTGGATGTGAAACACTCAAAAGCTTGTGCTAGTGCGAGGCAATATACCACTCCCTTTTCATAGGATTCAATATTTCAAAATCTCTCAGAGCTATTAACACAGAATATGGTATCTTTGGTACCATCGTTGTTTTCAAATTTCATCTGCTACAGTAGCAGTCATGAATGCCCCATTCGTTCAACATCTGCTTCCTTTCTGAAAAGGGGTGGATTGCAGAGATGTAAGGAAAAGTGATCTCATCACCAGCTTTCATATCCCTCACTGCAATCACGAACATGGATTTCCCAATGTTGAATCTCAATGCAGATGGAATGTAGGAATGATTGATAAACCCTAGAAGCAGGTATACTCCACAGAAAATATTGGCCTCTGAAGGTTCATTTTGGTTTGGATACTGCACACCTGTAGCATATAATCTCACAGAATCAGCTAACTAGAGATCCCAATTAGGTCATTCCTCCTGTCATTCACTGACACCTTGTTGTGATTTCCTTTCTTAGCATTGCTTAGACCAATACAGATGTATATCAGAGGCCGACCGGGAATGATAGAAAAGAGCCCATATTCATTTTTGTAAAATTGGGGATTGTTTAGCCTCAATGAAGAGTTTATGACGTAATTCTTGCACTTCAATGTTGAAAAGGCCATCAAATTGATGCATCCATAAACTGATATGGTCTAGAGCCTCTCCTTCTTTCATGGTGTCCACAATAGGATTACAGACCAAAACCAGATCTCCTGCCATGCAATCTTGTGTAATAAACAATTCCCTGTCCAAACAAGATTCATTTAATACCTTGATTTCTATGGGACCTACAAAACCAAAGCTGCAGTGCTCCATTTTCATTCTCGGCTTAGAAAGAAACCGCTTGAATTACTGGTGGAAATTCAGAATTTTAAATTTAAATGGTTCAAATTACATTATAATGCATTTAATATTTATAATATGGATGACCCTTTCCAAATTTATACCTCCCACTATATATTAAATATTATTCATCAAAATACACTCCCTTAAAGAATGCCAAGAAATCACCACCTAGGAATTTTGAAACCTGATGGGGGTGTTATAATGGGAATTAAATGGATCCTATTGGATTTGATGTGCCCTCTCACCGCCTACCTCCTATGCATGCCACCACATCATATTGAATTTATGGGACCTCGCATCCCAAGGAGTGTAGAAGAAGCCCTTTGGCATGGTTTTTTTTTTTTTGCTCATCTACATGAATTGGGTTCACCCCAATATGCTCTTCATCCGTGGGTACTAGCTCAAGATTTAGTTAACACTTTGACACCTACTCCTATTGCTTCCCTTGCCCATCACGCACTCACATTCCTATCGGGTTTCTTGGTTGGGTTTCCTTTTGTCTACTTCATTGGTTCCCCCCCTCCCTTAGCAACTTTTTTTTATGGAAAAGGCTTAGCCCTGAGCTCATCCTTAGTGCAACTTGCTTAGAAAGTTATCACGACCTATCTTTTTCATAACTATCTCATGTAGCTTCCCTCCCATCCCTATGTTAGACTTTGTGACATCTTGCTACCTCCAACAACCATGACTCATTAGCGAGCTCTTTGCCAACATGGAAATGGTGGTCATGACACTTTAGGGGGCTCTCAAGCATGACTGCGAGTAGAATCTCTGGCCTCAAACTTCCATGCTTATAAGCCTCTAGACATTCAAGAGGAAATGGTCATGTGAACGACGCATTATGTGTGAGGAATTCTAGTGTTCAAATCTCTCTAATTTACATTTATGTGCTAAAAAGACATACGAACACGACTAGAGTTTATAATGATAGCGATTGGAATCGATCCTATCTAGGTCACACAGGTATGAGGTCTAGTGTTCAAGTCTCTCTAATTTAATTTTATGTGCTAAAAACACATACATATGCCACTAGAATTTATAATGATAATGATTTAAATCAATCCTATCTATGTCACATGAAATATGAGATCCTATCTGTATCACATAAGTATGAGATTAATCCGTTACTAATTTCTCTAATTTCTCTAGATACCAAAATAAATTATAGCTTTTATTAAAAAATTATTATATTTATTTTATATATTTATAAAATAGAAATTTGATTCTACGTAACATATACATGGAGAGATCAAAATGCACACATATAACTAACAATGTTAGATTTCATGTGAAGTACACTATTATTAAGGTTCAACCCATAAGTTTTGGGTGTATAGGTCCATCATGTAACATCAAATGACGAGTTGTATGGTCCCATTCGTCGAGGATCACCCATGCCTAAAATTAATTCCTAATATTGCAACCGTACATAGTACCTCTTGCGTATGCAACCTTGTGTATCTCTAGTCATACATCATTTTCTACTACAGCGACTATTCACCTTTTGAGGGTTGTCCAACCTACATATGTGGCTATCTTCTTACTCCAAGCCTTCTGAGCTCTATGCCTAGAGTAATTTCCACTTTTCTAGGACTATTTCAATGGTTGATCATTTCATAAAATTGTAATAAGTTCCATGATAGTATAGAGAAATAATCCAAAATAAAAATTTGAAAATAGCCTAATTATATATTTTTTTAATGCCTAACTACATTTTTTTTTATGGCCAATTCTTTACCATAAGATTAATAAAGATAAATGGTTAAAATTAGAAAAAGTTTAGATTTGTAATGAAGGGGAATTTAATATTTTTTATAATTGAGAAAAAATATTTTAAAGACATAATATTTATTAATAAAAGGTATAAGAAAAGTAATGTTTTATTGAAAAAATAGTTTTAAAATGAAAAATTATTTTTAAATAAATTTTTGTTATATTTTATTATTTATGGGTCATGTATAAAAGTGGGTTAAAGTTAGTTTTTTTTTAAGTAATTTTTTTAATGTTTTAGATTTTGAGGGTTTGGTTTTGTAAGGTGGTAAAGGTTTGAAATTTGTGGTAGTTGAGAGGAGAAACCATAAAAAAATATCAACCTTGTTAAGGGTTGGCATGATCTAGATCAGGGATAGTACTTAAGTGCTTTTGATGGTTTATATACCCATGGGTCACAATTTCTTAGACCACAAACTAATTCCTTAAGTAATAGACATTCTAGGAACCCCCCACACACATATAATATTATATAGCAACCACACACACATATAATATTGTGTGTGTGTGTTAACATGTCCATTACTTAAGGGATTAGAGTATGGTCTAAGAAATTGCAACCCATGGTTCTTTAAACTGTAAAAATCACTAAGGTATTGCACCTGATCTCGGCCATACCAATCCTTAAAATGGTTGGTTTTTTATGGTTTATGGTTTGACCCAGAGGGGTTTTGAATCTTGAATCTCATTGTTTACATAATACTTCATAACATGATAACTGCTAATTGAATTGCCCCCACAAGCATGTTTTATTAAGATATAAGAGTTTTTTTTTATTTTTTATTATTATTTATTATTATTATATTATTATATATATATTATTATATATATTTATATATATATATATATATATATTATATTATATATATATATAATATAATATATATATTATATATAATATTTTATTTATTTTTATTTTTATTTTAAATGGGTGTGAAAAAATAAGATAGACAACGTATTTCAAAATGAAATTTGGTGTAGCTATGTAATTTTTACTATATTTGCTTAGAGTTAAATAATCTCTTGAATGAGAATTAGAATCATGATTGAGAATTTGCTTATGTTTACATGGAGTTAAAAAAGTCTTGAACGTGAATTAAATTTCTTATACTACAATTTTTGTCTAACCATGATTCAAATTTCCGGGAAAAATATAAAATTTGTTAACTAAAAGGTAAGACTCTTTATCTAAATTATTGATAAGAATCATCTAAGCCCTCAAATTAAAATCTTCTCAACTATTTTGAGGCTACAAAGGGATCAAATTTCTAAGGTGCAAGTTTTTCGTTTAGATCCATCTTAACTCTTTAGTGAGCATAGAGTGGGATTTAATTTCTTGATGATAATGTTAAAGTTTGTTCTATTTGCAGAGTTTTGGAAATCTTACAAAGACCCAGGAGTTCAAACGAGTGAGAGAGACAATTTACTTGATGTGGTTTACAAACATGTATATGCATCTCCTAGATGGGGAGGAGTAAGTGGAGGGATATGGAGATGAGTATGAGATCGTTTTGTGTGATAAATCCATCACAACTTGCTAGATTTCTCACTCTACAATGTTTCTATGTGCTTGATTTTGTGCTAAAAGGAAATCTAATACATGTTAGGTTTTCTTTTACATTGCAATGTTGTTAATCTAGCACACATTAGACTTATTTAGTCCTAAAATTTTGTTATGTTCTTGTGTTTGTGCTAGAAGGAAATATAGCATGTGTTAGATTTCTTTCAAATTTAGATGTGCTTGTGTTTGTGTTGGAAGAAAATTTAACACAAGCTAGATTTCTTATACACTACAATGTTGTTGTTGGCAACGTGCTTGCATTTGTGATACACATAAATCTAGCACTTGCTAGATTTCTCAATCTACAATGTTTCTATGTGATCAAGTTTGCGCTAAAAGGAAATCTAACACATGTTGGATTTTATTTTACATTGCAATGTTGTTAATTTAGCACACATTAGACTTATTTAGTCCTACAATGTTTTTATGTTCTTGTGTTTGTGCTCGAAGGTAATATAACATGTGTTAGATTTCTTTCAAATTAAAATGTGCTTGTTTGTGTTGGAAGAAAATTTAACATAGTCTATAATTCTTATACTCTACAATGTTGTTGTTGGAAACATGCTTGTATTTGTGGTAGACAAAAATCTAACACTTGCTAGATTTCTCATTCTACAATGTTTCTATGTGCTTGAGTTTGTGCTAAAATGAAATCTAACACATGTTAGATTTTATTTTACATTGCAATGTTGTTAATCTATTACACATTAGACTTATTTAGTCCTACAATGTTGTTATGTACTTGTGTTTATGATAGAAGGAAATATAGCACGTGTTAGATTTCTTTCAAATCTAAATGTGCTTGTGTTTGTGTTGGAAGAAAATTTAACAGAAGCTAGATTTCCTATACTCTACAATGTTGTTATCAACGTGCTTGTATTTATGGTAGACATAAATCTAGCACTTGCTAGATTTCTCACTCTACAATGTTTCTATGTGCTTGAGTTTGCATTAAAAGGAAATCTAAAACATGCTAGATTTTCTTTTACATTGAAATATTGTTAATCTAGCACACATTAGACTTAGTTAGCCCTACAGTGTTGCTATGTATTTGTGTTTTGGCTAGAAGGAAATATAGCATGTGTTAGATTTATTTCAAATTTAAATGTGCTTGTGTTTGTGTTGGAAGAAAATTTAACAAAAGCTATATTTCTTATACTCTACAATGTTGTTGTTGGCAACGTGCTTGTATTTGTGATAGACATAAATCTAGCACTTACTAGATTTCTCAATCTACAATGTTTCTATGTGCTTGAGTTTGTGCTAAAAGGAATTCTAACACATGTTAGATTTTCTTTTACATTGCAATGTTGTTAATCTAGCACAAATTAGACCTATTTAGTCCTAAAATGTTGTTATGTTGTTGTGTTTGTGCTAGAAGGAAATATGACATGTGTTAGATTTCTTTCAAATTTAAATGTGCTTGTGTTTGTGTTGGAAGAAATTTAACACAGCCAGTTTCTTATACTCTACAATGTTTTGTTGGAAACATGCTTGTGTTTGTGGAACATAAATTCAACACTTGCATATTTCTCAATCTACAATGTTTCTATGTGCCTGAGTTTGCGCTAAAAGGAAATCTAACACATGTTAGATTTTATTTTACATTGCAATGTTGTTAATATAGCACACATTAGACTTATTCAGTCCTATGATGTTGTTATGTTCTTGGGTTTGTGCTCCAAATATAACATGTGTTAGGTTTGTTTCAAATTTAAATTTGCTTGTGTTTTTGTTGAATAAAATTTAACACAAGTCACGTTTCTTATACTCTACAATGTTGTTGTTGGCAACGTGCTTGTATTTATGGTAGACATAAATTTAGCACTTGCTAGATTTCTCACTCTACAATGTTTCTATGTGCTTTAATTTGTGCTAAAAGTAAATCTACACATGTTAGAATTTTTTACATGCAATGGTGTTAATCTAGCACACATTAGACTGATTTAATCCTACATTGTTGTTATGTTCTTGTGTTTGTGCTAGAAGGAAATATAGCATGTGTTAGATTTCTTTTCAATTTAAATGTGCTTGTGCTTGTGTTGGAATAAAATATTACACAAACTAGATTTCTTATACTCTACAATGTTGGTGTTAGCAACGTGTTTGTATTTGTGGTAGACATAAATCTAGCACTTACTAGATTTCTCAATCTACAATGTTTCTATGTGCTTGAGTTTGCTTTAAAAGGAAATCTAACACATGTTAGATTTCCTTTACCATTGCAATGTTCTTAATCTAGCACACATTAGACTTATTTAGTCGTAAAATGTTGTTATGTTATTGTGTTTGTGCTAGAAGGCAATATAGCATGTGTTAGATTTCTTTCAAATTTAAACGTGCTTGTGTTTGTGTTGGAAGAAAATTTAACACAAGCTAGATTTATTATAATCTACAATGTTGTTGTTGGCAACATGCTTGTATTTGTGGTAGACATAAATCTAGCACTTGCTAGATTTCTCACTCTTCAATGTTTCTATGTGCTCATGTTTGCGCTAAAAGGAAATTTAACACATGTTAGATTTTATTTTACATTGAAATGTTGTTAATCTAGCACACATTAGACTTATTTAGTCCTACAATATTGTTATGTTCTTGTGTTTATGCTCGAAGGAAATATAACGTGTTAGATTTCTTTCAAATTCAAATGTGCTTGTCTTTGTGTTGGAAGAGAATTTAACACAATATAGAATTCTTATACTTTACAATGATGTTGTTGGTAATGTGGTTATATTTGTGGTAGACCTAAATCTAGCACTTGATAGATTTCTCACTCTACAATGCTTCTATGTGCTTGATTTTGTGCTAAAAGGAAATCTAACACATGTTAGATTTTCTTTTACATTGCAATGTTGTTAATCTAGCGCACATTAGACTTATTTAGTCCTACAATGTTGTTATGTTCTTGTGTTTGTGCTAGAAGGAAATATAACATGTGTTAGATTTCTTTCAAATTTAAATGTGGTTGTGTTTGTGTTGGAAGAAAATTTAACACAAGATAGATTTCTTATACTCTACAATGTTGTCGTTGGCAATGTGCTTGTATTTGTGGTAGACATAAATCTAGCACTTACTAGATTTCTCAGTCTACAATGTTTCTATGTGCTTGAGTTTGCGCTAAAATGAAATCTAACACATGTTAGATTTTATTTTTTACATTGAAATGTTGTTAATCTAGCACACATTAGACTTATTTAGTCCTACAATATTGTTATGTTCTTGTGTTTATGCTCGAAGGAAATATAACGTGTTAGATTTCTTTCAAATTCAAATGTGCTTGTCTTTGTGTTGGAAGAGAATTTAACACAATATA
>APFE030109931.1:10162-49344 GCA_000404065.3 Pinus taeda | reverse complement strand
GGAAGTTGTCACTAAGGGGGGATAGGCTCTAGTGCCTCCTTCCTTCTCCTATTGTGTCATATTTGTAAATCCTTCAATCCTATCCCAAGTTGTTCTTAAGGGGCGATGTTAGGATATTCTGATACAAAGGAAATAGTTAAGTATAACTTGGTCTAGTATAGAGTTAGGTAAAGTGTGTTTCTTTACTATGTACTTTTGTAACTTACAATCCGACGGTCACAATATGTAGTGATCTGATGGTTCATTCTCTCCTCGGTATTACCGACACTTGATCCGTGGCTTGACACCCGATTGGTCCATGAATTCTATTTAAAGTGCATGGAGGGTCATTTGTAGATTAACTGTGCATGAGAGAAGCTTATGTAAATTTTCATTCTTTTATTAATAAATTGCCTGTAGTAGCCACGTTGGTGCAGGCTGTGGACTGTTTCCCTCTCTGAGGGTTTTAACCACATCAAAATACTGGTGTATTGATCTGTGATCTGTTTGTGAGTGGTGTCCTTTTGGTGTTCTGTCTGAAGAACTTACCCTGTAAATTCCTACATAATTTAGGGTAGCACAACCAACCATAATTCGTAATGTTGGAAGCAATGCATATGTTAAGTATATAATGATTGACAATATAGAAAGTACATATAACTCTCCGTTAGATTTCTACCTATGTATTTATGTACATGGATAATAATAAGACCTGATTTACAATAAGAATGGTCAATTTCATATGATCTATTAATGTATTATATCAACTAGAAAGAGAAGGTACCTTTAGTCAGGTGACACGAGGATTTGGGATTCGTAGGATACCTGGATTTGATTATTGGATTCGGACACGTGACCCCTAGAAAGGACACTTGGGATTCGTTATATATTATTTTATTAAATACATACATACATATATATATGTATTATATATATATATAATATATATATTAAAAATTAGATATTTCTTACACAAATTCTCATTAATGATAGAAATTCATTGATTTCAAACATAAATATTCATCTAGATGTTAGTTTTACTATTTATAAAGTAAGTTAGTAACATTATAACATGCATAGTACATACAAAATTCAAATATCTGCATAAACCCTGACAAACCTCATAAAACCTCACAAATGTCATAAACCTCATAAATGTTCATAGACTTCATAAACCCTCATAAACCTCATAAACCCTCTCTCATAAACTTCATAAAAAGTCACTTTTTTTGGATTCAAATCCCAAAATAACACAAAGTGTCCTAACCGACAAGATTCAATGGTGTCCTATTAGGACACATGGTGTCCCATTTTGGGATTCAAATTCCCATCGGATCATGTTGGATTTGTGTGATTAGAACAAGTGACCTATTTTGGATGAATCCAGTTTCATAGCATTAAGGATTTAAAAATTATCTGCAAACTCTAGAAAATGAATGCACGCTATTTTAACTATGAATTTGAGCTTTTGGAGGCTGAGCCTTAATTAAATGCAACTGCATGTGCTCAATGCATAATAAACTAGTGATAATTAGCTTAGACATACTAATTACTATGGGCAAAAAAATTCTTTTCAAAAAATCGCTTAATTCACAACTCCATACTACTTATGCTTATGGAAGGCCTTAACTATATGGGTAATGATCATATACAATAGACTCTCAATCTCCAATATAGCAGTAACCAAATAGTAAAAATTGTACATGAAGACCCAAAAACATAATAAAAATACAGTAAATATGTTACCTGTGAGGGTAGCGAGTACCATTTTCCTTTGAGCTATTCTTGAGCAGGTATTAAGGTCTTAATTTGGAGTAATGATACATTTTATGTATATGATTGTGAGGAAACTATATAAGGAAAAGCTCAAAATTGGTGCTCATAGCTTGGGTGGTGATGCCCGGCCACCAGCACCCTCTGTCAGAAGCTTCAACTACGTCTCGGATGGAGTAATTGTAATTGTAGGGTTCCTGAGGGGGAACAACTTCTTCTTGTGTCAATCGTTGTGTGTCGCTGTTAGGGTGGTAGTTGTAGCGTACCTTGTAATGATGCCCTCGCCCATGACCATATGCAATGAAAACTACTGCCTCCATCCAGGCACCATCTATCGACACCTCCACTCTCATCTTTTGGTCTATCATAGCGATCGCTACTATAGTACAATGAAACCCCAGAATCGCAGTGAATCAAGATCACGATAATGACTCGACCATAGTCCAATCAAGAATGATGACAGTATAAATTTCTTCTGCAAAGTGAGTGAGAGAATCCTAAGATTGAGTAATGGCCAAGTAAAATCTGCATGAGAATAATATATGTTGCTTCCACCTCGTGGGTTGGAAGCATATATTTTTGTAAACTGACGCCACCATATACCATGTGAGGTATTGTGCGCTAAGAGGCACCGCCAGTCATGGTTTTTCAATCTGGTATTTGGTTTGGTTCGATGTTATGGGGGTGTTTGGCTATTTTGATGTTATTGGATATCAATTTGGTGTTTTGCTAGTTTGATGTTATTGGGTTTCAAATTGGTTTAGTGTTTTAATGGGTTCTAAATTTAGAATTAATTTATTATTATAAATTAAATTATTATTATTATTTGGGATGTGATTTTAAAATTAAATTATTATTATTATTTATGATGAATTGGTTTGGGAATAAATATGTACTTTGTTACAAATGTTTTTTGGTGTTAAAATAATACTTTAAATTGTCACTAATTTTTAGATAGAGCGATTGAGATGGTGATTTGTCATGTTGTCGACAGTCAAGGCTCTAGTGACATGACCACTCATAGTAACACTCAAACGATAAATGTCCAATTACACTCTAGGATCTTGGCCCCAATAATTGGTGGTATACGGACCTTTCAAGCCTTAACTTAAATATTGTTTAAAATTATCTAGAAATATGGACAACCAAATTATGGTAAAAAAATTCACATTAAGAAAAAAAACAGAGTTTACTAGCTAACCGTATGAAAAACCTTAGACAACTATTTAGCCTTCAAGGTAAGTCCTAGCCATGAGGAATTTGATCTCCTAATTAACTCACAAGTAATGAGTAATAATTTCTTATAATATCAAATAATGTATGTAGATTTTTAGGTGTATGTCCCTTTTACAAACCTTGAACTTATTGTAAATTAAAATACAATAGTTATAACAATCTTATGAAGCAAATTGTGCCAAACTACCATTGATCCATGAGGATATTGTGAGTCGAGCATGATTGGAGTCTTGAGTGGTTCAAAGTCAAAGTGGTCTTTAAATGATCATGGTCAATCACGTCTTTAGCTTTATCAACTTTTGGAGTGGTCGTTGTCAACATTCAGTGTCTAGTATATTGAGCTTCGCGAGTGATGTCAATGGTTGATATGGTTTTCATGGTGTTCAAAGGATATGGTTTTGTACCTCGTTGTCGACATGTGTTTGTTGTCACTTCCGCTAGGGTTTGGTTGTCGACATGTGTTTGTCATCATGTGATGTTGACAAATGTCGCTTTGTGACAAAGAGGTGTACATGGATTTTATTATCAAAATCAAAGTAATGTAATACATAAACCTAAGTCCTAAATCCTAATACACCTAAACCCTAACCTGTACCTAATCCATGCAATAAAATGCATTAACCCTAAGTTTAAAAACCCATTTGGGTTATGTAATAAACATTAAAACACATAAACCATTGCAAAACCACATAAACCATTACAATGCCTTACAAATGCCCCTAACCACTCGCCTAACCACATAGGGAGCCAACTGTGACAGCGGGCCATGTGAGAGAACACAAATTAACCATCGGTGTTAACCATTTCAAAGCCTCACCACACGGGGATTTATAACAACCGTTGTCATGTGAGCAGTGCACAACTAACAATTGCAGTTGTAGAAGTTCTCAATGGTAACCATAGCATGTGAACAGAGTTTATTGGCATAGTCAGACTAACCGTAGCTGCTAATAGCGTGGGGAGCAGAACTATTGGCAGAGGTTGCAACATGCTACAGGAAGACTACGCTTGTAGCGGGAACCACTGGGGATCATCCAACGGGACGAAACCTGCAGTTAGAACATGGCTATTCACATGTTGTCTGTCATCTTTTACATCCCAGTTAGCAAACTTCCAGTAGTTTTGCGCTTATCCAAAGTGTCGTTTTGGGTTTTTATTGTTAAGATTGGTTTAATGTAATGCCATCACCTTGTGACTGGGCCTGAGGTGTCCCTAGTGGTTAGATCGAGTTCATTCATGCCCAAAATTAGCAACGAAGAGCTCGAATGAACCCAAAAAAAAAACTATAAATTAACCTTTTGGTCATGAAGAAGGGCATTAGAGAGGTTTTGGAGCTTAGTGTGCACATTCTAGAGGTTACACGCATTTTTGTTCTTAGCGTAACAGGAGCATCGAGAGTCGGAATTGGGAACTGTGATAGGCGTTGGAAAGCTAATTTAGAGAGATTTCTTATGACGGTGACTAGAAGTGCTTCCATGCTAAATTAGTCTGGCTAATTTTTTGTGTAATCAACCTCCTCAAATTCAATCCTAATAAAGAGGATGCCCCTCTTGAAAGCAGACCCAGAGACATATTCCATCAAGGATGAACTTTGTAATCAATCTTACTCTCTGGTATAGTTGTGTTTTTGTTGCTTATTACTTTTGTTTACATGTTTCTTATGTTTTAATTATGTTGTCAACTCATCCCTTTTCAATCTATTCTCATGGTTAAAGCACTTTAAGTTAACATTCAGTTCATTGTTTGAATTAATCAATTCTACTTCATTTTAACATATGATCATTTCAGATCATATAAATTAGTATCAGAGGAGGTTGCATTTGCAGAATTTTCCCAGTGAATGTTAACTAGGTTTAGGTGTTTTAGGAAAACTAGTGTCTTTTCGAATGAGTAGCCCTCTAGGTTTGGTAGCTACCCTAGAAACAATAGTTTAAAGCAATTCAATGATTTATTCTATGTATAATAGATAAGAGAAAGATAATGGAACCAACCTGGAACTTCAACTTAATCCCTTGCTTGATCTCTCTCCCCCTTGACAGAGCTTGCAACTACCCATACTTAACCTGCTTGGAGAGTACTTGTAGAAACACAGTAACAAGGAACTGCCAAAGAATCCTGATCTATTATAACATAAAAATTATAGAATCAGATATATAATGAACATACAATTGCATTCACAAATGATAACATTCACAATTTCACAATCATATGGAAGAAAACTTGAAGAACTTTATTAAATATAAGGGAGAATTACAAACCAGTTGTCTGATCCAGCATTATCCTCCCAGCATCAGTCCCTCTTCACCTCATGAAATAGCAAGATCACACCAACAATACAATGCTCCTTCCTCAATTACAAACTATTAGCACTTCCTTGCAATTCACAATATTCTAGCCTTTGGATCTCTTAGATGAGGGATCCATTTATATATTTGTGCAAGGGTGTTCATGAGTCATCTCTGGGTTTTGATTAGTGTCATTCCACTTGTTACAATTGGTTCAACTTGGGGATTTCTTCGATCTCTTACTCATCCCTCGGTGAATTTAGAGAGGAAAGTGTCATAGGAGAAGCTTATAGAAGATTCCAAATAATATGCATCACACCTGGGTGTAACACTCAGTATGCATCGCACCTTGCCATTGGAGCAGTCAGTATGGCTTAGTTTAGGCCATTTCTGGATGGTTTCTCAGGTGGAACATTTGGGGAATGATGTAATCAGATGACCATGTACTTTTACGGTATAAAACAACTCTTTTAGGGGTTGAAGAGCCTTAGTTTATTGACATATAAGTTTGGGGTTGAATTTCCCAAATATGTCTATAACAGTTTCCCACTAAAGCATGAATTCATAAATGTTGATGTTGGGTGAAATGCTTTATCATGAGGATCTGAGGTTTCAAACTAGAAGGTGACCTATATAACTTACAATACAATACATTATCAAATATAATTTTCATGATCTGGCTAAGGTATGCATTCCCATGCTCAGCTTTAGAAATTCATTTCATGTACATAGATTAGATAGTCGTCTGTAGAGGCAGACTGTTGATTCTTTAGACGTAGAGTCATCATCCTTGGTTTGGATGACCATCTGTGCAACGTCTTTGTACATTTGATGTTTTTATATCCCTGAATATATTGTAGCCCAGATGGATGAGACTAGATCCTAGGTCTTCAAACTCATTCAATCTTAACCCAATGTACAAGTCAATCCATGTGAAGAGATGTTTTGAAGTCAAACATGGAGAGACATCACCTGATTACCAACCAATAATGTGAGTTGTTAAGAGGTGTGAGAGGAATCACCAATAACGATAATGAACCTCAAGGTACTACAGTACAATTCACATGGTGTGAATATATGCCGATGTCGAACACAACGCAAAATCTTTCGGTTGAAGGCCATTGATGTCAACTTGTCACCGGAAGTGAGAAACTTGCCATTGAGGCATGCAAGCTTCAAAGCACTGAAAGGGGTGTTTCTAAGTCAAATTTTTGTATAATGAGCTGATGTTGACAAGAAGTCACTCGTCGTAGGAGGGCCTTGATGTATCCCACATCTACGACACCAAACGAAGCATATGATTTCTAGAGGTGAAAACGATTTGATGACACAAGGTTCAAGAATGGTAGTCATGAAAAAATGAGGGTTGGAAGTATTGCAGTGGATGAGGCATTAACTGGATTGTGGTTTCTCAACTGAATGAATTCTCTTGAACATGTCAAAAAGATTGATATGGATTGGTAACGTTAACCCCAAAAGATGGATGATGCGAAAGACCAATGGTGAGATTATTGGTGAACGAAATACCCAACCCGACTCAATAATGGTGATTGAGTGAAGGTGTCATGTTCAAGAGTGACCTGCTACCTTAAGTTCTTCAAGTTTTTTCCCTTTTTCCCCAGTCATTGTTGACCAGTACCTCTTTATTTTTGTCAAGCTTGAGGAGGATAACATATGCTTGTTCTATAATTTTCCCTTTGGGCAAACCTGTCACTATGTTTTAATGAATATAGCGACAGTAAAACTCGGCCTTGTCCAGAATGGACAAGTTTGTCACTATTGTTTTAATGAGTTTAACTACAAGGATAACTCGGTCCCTTTCATGTTTAGAGAGTTTGAAAAGGGATGAAAAGAAAACTCCAGAATTCTTTTTCGTAAAATAATCCCTCAGGTCCGAAAAAGGATAAAATAATACAAAAGGGATGAATTTTCCAATCACTTTAACGAGCCGAAAAAGACTAGCACTCACACGTTTTTGTAGGATAATCCCTCGAGTATGAAAATGGATAAAATAACATGCGGGATGACATTTCCAAGCACTTTAATGAGCTGGAAAGGCCAATTGCTTGAACTTTTCCACTGGATAATCCCTCAAGTCCAAAAAAGATTAAAATGTATAGGAGGGAAGACATTTCCAAGCACTTTAATGAGATAGAAAGGCCAATTGCTTGATAATATTTTCATATTTAACGAGTCTGAAAAGGGTTTAAAGGAGACTCAATTTGAGGAACGAGTGGTGTCTTGGGCAGCAACTAGTTCCAAGTAATCTTGGAACTTCTCAAAACATGGTAAATTTTGTGAAGAGGCTGGCTAATAAGACCACTCATCACAATTGTTCCTCAAAAAGGGGTAAAACAACCAAGTGAGAGCGTATGATTGGCCAAAGGGATGGAGGTGATGGGAGGTAAACAACCAAGGCTCAAAAGGCTGATAGAATGGAAATCACAAAGGTTATTTAGGTGGTGGGTTCATTTTTCGACAAGCTTGAACCATGGGGGAACTATGCTTGGATTCAGTTTCATTCTTACACAAACTTGAAACGAAAAAACTATGCTTGGTTGCAATTATTTTTATTTTTTATATAATCTTGAAAATGACAAAACTAAAAATTGAAAAAAAAATGGCAAAACTACAAATTGAAAATGAAAATTGAAAATGGGAAAAAATGGTTTGCATGCTGCCAGCATGATGAAAAGGAGAGTCTCCTATAACCATAGGGAAATCATTATGGTTAGGTAGGATGGTTTCATCTAGAAGACAAAACACCTCCTTGGCTTCATCCAGAATAGACAAAGGTGAATGGTGTGATAGACCGATATGACACACCAATCACGTAACCTACAGGGAAACTTTTCTTTACAACTGGATGCATCCAAAATAGACAAGTGTGCATTCCCCCTAAGCTTCATTACATCTACTAGACTAATCATGGCAATCAGGTGGATGGAATGAAGGTTCAAGAGATACCGCTGATGTAAAAGAACCATTTAGGGATGATGATTCGCTTGGAGCTATTTTTGAACTGAGAAATGAAAGCTAGTCAACAATGACGATTCTGCCTTCATGTGGGAAACACATCACTCAGAAGAGTGTTGAAACAATAGCTTCCATGTTATAAACATAGTCACGTCGAAGGAGTAGATTGTAATCCAATGGCCCTGGGACTATCATCACGTTTAGATGAACAACTTTCCTTTTCAAAGTGATTGGTAACTTAGGCAGGATCCCTAACAGTTGACTGGTTCCTTTGCTAAAGCCTAACAGATTCTGTGTTACAGGCATAAGCGATGGCGAACCAAGTGATTTCCAAGTAGTTGAGGAAAGAATACTCACTGATCCACCCTCATCTATGATAGTTCCAGACACGATCATTTTGTAAACTTGTACTATGATCCAGAAAGGTACATAAGAAGGAAGGCAGGATCTTGCTAGTCGATTCCAATCAAAGGAAGTGATTAGACTACTTGGAGGGGGTACCAAATAAATGGGTGAATTAACCCCTTGAGTTACAAGAGCTGGAGGGTTTTCCTCTTGTCTAGATGGAATATGCGGATTACTCCCAAGGTCATTAGAATCCGAAGTAACATAAAGAACTTGAATGGTATCATCTCCACTCTCTTCGGGAAAGGTACAATTTTCTGAAGGTAAAACTGGGTCAACTGTCACCTTGACTTGTTGATTTTGGTCAGGTATAGACTCATAAGATTCACTTTCAGAGAGAGTGGTTTCGATCGATGGTTGATTTAAGTCAGTCAGTTTTTAAACTAGTAAAGGAATTGGGGAGAGTTTCCTATAGCCAGATGGAAGTCACTACGATGAAGCAGGACGGTTATCCAACACTCTTTTGGATTCATCCAAAAATGGAAAAAGGTGAAGGGCATGGTTCCCTTCACATAACCTACACGGAAACCTAACCTTTCTCGTCTGTACATGAATTTTACTATCACTAGTTGAAGGTGTGTTATCAACATGATCTCCAGAAGTTGATGACATGCGATGGTGCGAACAGAGAGACCATTCTCTCAAGATTCGAGGGAAGCAAGGAGAGTCTCGAGAAAAGTGGTCACTCGCACAAATTATGCATGGATATTTGGCTTTAGAAAGTCTAATGTGTGGATTTTCACTAGATGATACATTCAAAGCAATGGTTGTTTGGTTGCCCCCTAGCTGAATTGGCTTCTTCTTCTTCTCCTTCCCATTCTTCTTCTTCTCAGCCACCTGGTTACTAGCATCACTACTTTCACCAAGAGAAGAGGAAGAAGGGGAGGGAGAAACAAACGAAGAAGAAAGCGAAGGGTCAACTTCAGTATCAACTGGAGGATGATTCGATTGCAGAGGAATCACGACATTTTGAACCATAGAAGTTGAGAACAGCCATACTGGAAGGCCAATGGTAATTCTCGGGAGGGACAATGTGGCCATATACGGAGCACCAATACTTCCCCAAGAAGAAAAAGAACTAGGATTCCCGTAAAAGAGGGATTCCTTGATTGGTGGATCCCGAATTTGTCTCCATATATCTCAACCTAAGATTGACTCAGGAACACGGATGTTATTCCAAATTCAATTAATTTTAAATATTCTTTGACACAACTTTACTTTTTTAGTTTTTAAGAGTCGAGAAAAAGCTAAAGATGACTCTAATCGCCTTCGATTTTTAATGAGCTTGAAGTGACAAGTGCTTAGATGAATCTTTTCTTTTAAAGAGTAGAAAAGGAACGAAAGTGACTACTCTAGAGAATATAGACAGAGGGATTACCAAACCAATCGCAAAACCGCAATATACACCTTGGTGATAAATTAAAGAGAAATTACCAAGGACTTAAGTATGGCAGTCAATCTTCCCGAATGCTATGTTCAGTGAATTGTGATCAATAAGGCGGTAGACTCAGCTTCCTATGGATAAAGGATATAAGCCTATTGGGGTCTCCCAATATATATGCGATGGTACGGGGAACACAAGTCCATGCTAGCACTTATCATATCAAGGAGGACAAATCACCCAACCTTCAATGAAAACGATAGTTACTAGTTTTAATGATGCCAAAACACGTCTCTAGCCTAGACCTCTAGATGTGTTGCGTTAAGTTCCAAAGAGTTGTTAGGTTCATTGAAATTTACTTTAGAGTTGATCTTATTTAAAGTTTTTCTTTCAATGGTTCACCACATGATATTGATTTTGAAATTCCTAAAATGCAATCTACAATGATAAACAATCTTTGTTTATTTCGAGCAATGAAAATCCTAGCTACTAGGGAAAGAAGAATACAATTCTTTCAAACGAAGAGCAAAGAGCACACACTAGTGCATTTTCCTAAATCATTTTCCACACACAAAATAAATGCAAATAAAAATTCATGTATTTTTTTCATTCCCCTTATTGTGAAAAATGCCAAAAAGGAAAACTAAATGTAGTAAAGATCTGAAATATTTTACTCAAAGCGACATTTTCGACAATTCCTTTTTCAAAAGAGAAAGGAAGATTAAACGACACTTTTCAATTTTGAATAAAAATTCTTTTGACACTTTGGATATAAAAAAATCAAACCAAATACATGAAAAAAAGTACAATCGACTATCCAGGGAAGGAAGAATCCACAACATTTCTCTTTTCGACACAAAACGACAATTACAACACTTTTTGTACCAAAGTGATAGATCGATTTAAGCAATTTTTCGACAAAGGATTGTAAATGATGAACAAATACATAAAAAAAATTCACTAATCCTAAACTAATGGAGGCTGATCTATGTGATGCAAGTAGGCTTCAGTAATCAGGCACTTTTCATAAGCAGCAAAACAACTAAATAAGGCTGAAAACAAGGTCAAAAACCCCCAATTTCTAGAATAGAAATAGGTTCAATCAGTCATCGCACTTGGGATTCAAAGAAACAGGGATGCATTACACTTTACACACTTGAGAGGTGAGATGCATACTGGTTTATAGTGACAAATAGTGTGATGGGTCAAGGAGCGCAATTGAAATGGGTTTCGGCTAAGATGTGCAGTTGTTTCCAGTGGGTTAAGCTGAGCTTTGATGGAAAGTAAAGAGAAAAGTATAGAGGAATGTCTTGACAGGTTACTGAGCTACCAAAAGGGCATCTAGAATGCTTGTAAGTCAAATGTTTACTTCATAAACTAAACCAGAGATTGACTGAAGCACCATTCATCTACTATGCAATTGCAGAGAAAGAGCAGTTCGAAGGCTACCTGGCTAACTTCAGGCTCTATCTATAGTTTATAAAACAAACAATAACAACAAACAAACATCTAACTCTCCCCAGTGGAGTTGCCAATTTGTTTTTGGGAAAACTAGTGTCTTTTTGAACGACTAGCCGTCTAGGTTTGGAAGCTACCCTAGAAACAACAGTTTACAGCAATTCAATGATTTCTTCAATGTATAATAGATAAGAGAAAAATAATGGAACCAACCTGGAACTTCCACTTAATCACTTGCTTGATCCCTCTCCCCCTTGACAGAGCTTGCAACTACTCCCCGTACTTAACCCACTTGGAGAGTGCTTGTAGAAATACAGTAACAAAGAACCGTCAAAGCATATTGATCTATTATAACATAAACATAACAAAATTAGATATATAATGAACATACAGTAGCATTCACAAATGATAACATTCACAATTGCACAATCATATGGAAGAAAACTTGAAGAACTTTAATAAATAGAAGGGAGAATTACAACCTAGTTGTCTGATCCAGCATCATCCTCCCAGCATCAATCCCTCTTCACCTCATGGAATAGCAAGATCACACCAATAATACAATGCTCCTTCCTCAATTACAAACTATTTCCACTTCCTTGTAATTCACAATATTTCAGCCTTTGGATCTCTTAGATTAGGGATCCATTTATAGATGTGTGCAAGGGTGCGAGTCATCTCTGGGTTTTGATCAGTGTCATTCCACTTGTTACAATTGGTTCCACTTTGAGATTTTTTGGACCTCTTACTCATCCATGGGTGAATTCAGAGAGGCGAGTGTCATTAGAGAAGCTTCTAGAATATTCCATGAGCAACCACCTAGCAAACTGTCTCAGACATTTGTCCATCCTCGCCCATCACACCCTATAGATGGCCCAAACAATATGCATCACACCTGGGTAGTGTAACACTCAGTATGCATCGCACCTTGACAATGGAGCAGTCAGTATGGTTAAGTTTAGGCCATTTATAGATGGTTTCTCAGGTGGAACTTTTGGGGAATGATGTAATTAGATGACCATGTTCTTTTAGGGCATAAAACAACTCTTTTAGGGGTTGAACTGCCCAAATATGTCTATAACACTAGGTCGCAACATGGAGAAGGAATCCTTGAGGAGATTGATCGAGATTTGGAAAGAGAATAGTCGCTCATAAATCAATCATGACATGATCTAATGTACGTGAAACTCCTAAAACTAAGATGAGTGAGGAACAATTTCAGGAATCATTCTTGAGTATGCAGCAGATGTTGGGAGAAATTTAAGAAGATAAGAAGAGGAGAGATGTGACTTCTTCTTCAAAGACATCGAAGAAGGGAAAAGGTAAAGGCAAGGCTGATAAACCTCCATCATCTCCATCATCTCCATCATTATCTTCTTCTTCTTCTTCGAGTTCAAAATCTAAAATAGAAAATAAACCTAAGAAAGCATCTCTTTTGAAATTTGATGTAAAATTTGAGTTACCTATTTATGATGGCGAAATGAATCATGAAAAGTTAGATAAATGGATTAAGGAGTTAGGAGCATATTGTTGTATTGAGAACATTTCTAACGATATAACAAAAATATAGTTAGTTACACTTAGAATGGATGTAACAACTTTAATCTCGTGGGAAAGTAAAACTCAAATAGATGTAAAGTAGAAAGGCAAAGTCATCTCTTGATGGTCTAAGTTTTTAAAAGCTCTTAGGAAAAAATTATATCCTCTAGGATACATGTAGCAAGATTTTATTGATTGGTAGCACTTGAGGCAAGTTAAAGAGCAGAGTGTTCAGGAGTTTACTCATGAGTTCAGAAAGAAATCATTGGCACTTGGTATTTCATTGGATACACAAGAAACTTTATTAAAATACATCAAAAATTTATATTCCTATTTGGAGCATACATTATTGACGTTTAATCCTGATGATTATGAGGAAGTGTGTGTTCAAGCCATGCATGTTGAATTAGGTGGAAAACCATTCAAGTGTTCACCACTATCATCCAAAGAGTTGTAAATCAAGGATTCCAATGATAGTAAGGAAGAACAATTTGAAGAGAAAGAAATCAGCGACAGCTTGGAAGGAAAGACGTACTTGTACCCATTGCGAGAGAATCAGTCATGATGAATCTAGATGTTGGAAAATTCATCCTGAACTTAAACCAAAGAAGTTCCCTAAGGAGAAGGATGAAAAGAAAGCAAATGAAACAATCCAATAAGATCTAGGCTCCAATTCAGGTGATGAAAAGAGGATAACTGCGATATTTTTGACAAGTAAAACTTCTCGCACTAGTTCAATTTCTAATACTACTACATCTTCATCAAACACAAATTCTTCAAATGAGGATAAAAGAGTTGAACGATCTCACATAAGGATAACTTCTAAGCACACAAATATAGATATAATGTTTGAGAGTGGATCACATGCAAATTTAATATCTCAATATTTGGTTATGAACTTGGGTTTGGAGACACTGAATCATCCAAAACCTTACCCATTAGGTTGGCTGAATAAATCAACTCAAATAAATGTCACAAAGCAGTCTTGGTCAATATTTTCCATTACAACTAATTACATTGATTAAGTGGAATTAGATGTCGTTCCAGTAGATATATGTGGAGTTGTCCTAGGAAGTCCTTATATTTATGATCATAATGCAGTGTTTTAGAGGAAAAATCATAAATATCACCTTAAGAAAGATGGGGTTAAATTTCACATAAAAGTAAAACTCACTTGAATTTAGTGGTTTCTAATCAAATGAAGCGGTTAATAAGTTCAAATAAGAGATTTGTACTCATGTGTGTAAAATAACAACATAAGGATCTAAGGGATACTTGTTCAAGTTGGGAGTCTCAGTTTAAAGATAATTTGGTCAAGAAGGTAGAAATTTTTTGAGTTCTATTTAAAGAACCCAAACATATTACTCATAAGCGGGGAATACAACATGTGTTATAGTTGAGGTCCAAATCTCCCCTTCCTAATGTCAGAATTTATCATTTTAGTCCAAGTTTGGGAGTTATAAGTTACAAGGATACAGGTCAATATTGAGGAAAGTGAGTGTTATATTTCTCTTCTATTGTATCATCATTTCATGTTTCAAACAATTTTGGAGCCTCTTTTCAAGTGGAGAGGAAGCCTATTTGTTTTCGTGTCAAAAAATTTTCTAAAGCAATGTGAAAGTATTTGGTACATACAAGGGAAACTTATGCATTAAGGGAGAGTGTTAATCAATGGAGACATCATTTAATGGATGACGAAACACTGATTCAAACAAATCAATAGCCACTTCAATAATTTCAAAATCAAACTAATTTGCAGTAGTTTTCGTATTATAGTTTGATGGGTTTATTGCAGCAAGTTCACTTAGTAATGGGGTATGAGGAAAGTATATCAAATCAATTAGCTGGTATGATGTCAAGAATGTCTTTGAATGTTTCTGTTACTTTGAAAAATAGATTTTTAGTACATGTCAAAAGTATTAAACAATATCTAGTGGAGACTATTTTAAAAGATGTTTATGAATCACTAATTCGTGGTACTTCATGGAAAGAAGTCAATTTCCATCTTCATAATAGGTTGTTTAACCATCTTCACAAGTTGTGCATATTGCAGATGGATGAAACAGTTCACAGATTCAAAACGCATCAAGATCAACATCATCAGGGTCATCTCTTTCAGGTTGTTGATCGAATGTGTTGGTACATCATCAAGGCAAGGTGGAGAATGAGGGAGATCTACCCTCACTTGCTAACTGTCTAGTCAGAATTTTGTGGTCCAAAAGCTTTCAAGTGGAGAGGATTGATCTAGGAGGATCTTGTTAGTATAGCATGAGCAGAGTCTTCAGTGGTTCAAAGTCGAAGTGGTCATCAAATGATCATGATCGATGAGGTATTAAGCATTATCAACTCCGCCAATGTTCATCGTCAACATTCGGTGTCTGGTATATTCAGCTTCACCGCTGATGTCAATGCTTGATATGGTTTTCATGGTGTTCGAAGGATATGGTTTTGTACTTAGTTGTCGAAATGTGTTTGTCTTCAGTTCCGTTGGGGTTTGGTTTTCGACATGTGTTTGTCGTCATGTGATGTTGACACATGTTGCTTTGTGACAAAGATGTGTGCATGGGATTTATTATCAAAATTAAAGTGATGTAATACATAAACCTAATTCCTAAATCCTAATACACGTAAACCCTAACCTACTCCTAATCCATGCAATAAAATGCATTAACCCTAAGTTTAAAAACCCATTCGGGTCATGTAATAAACATTACAGCAAACAAACCATTGTAAAACCACATAAAACATTACAATGCATTACAAATTCTCCTAACCGTTGGCCTAACCATGTGGGGAGACGACTGTGAGATCGAGCCATGTGAGCAGATACAGATTAACTATCAGTGTTAACCGTATCAGACCCTGACCGAGTGGGGATTTATAACTAAGTGTTGCTATGTGAGAAATGTGAAGTTAACAGTTCCAGTTGAGGAAGTTCAGACCACAGTGGATCAATGATAACCATAGCATGTGAACAAAGTTTAGATGCACAATGAGACTAACTGTAGCTGCTAATAGCGCAGGGAGCAAAACTTTCAGCGGAGGTTGTCACATGATGTGGGAAGACCGTAACGGTAGCCAAAACCTTAGTCATCCGTTGGGTGGCAACATGGGGTTAGAAAATGGCTATTCACATGGTATCCGTCACATTTTTCCACTCGGTTAGCAAACCGCCAGCAATTTTGCACTTATCCAAAGTGTTGTTTTGAGTTTTTATTGTTTATTTTGGTTTAAAGTAATGCCACCACCTTCTGACTAGGCCTAAGGTGTCCCTAGTGCTTATACCGAGTTCATTCATGCCTAAACTTAGCAATGGAGAGCTCGAATGAACCCAAAAATAAACTATAAATTCACCTTTTGGTCATAAGAAGGGCATTAGACTAGTTTTGGAGCTTAGTGTGTAGATTCTTGAGGTTATAGGTAGTTTTGTTTTTAGTGTAACAAGAGAATCCGAAGTCATAATTGGGAACTGTGATAGGCGTTGGAAAGCTAATTCAGATATATCTCTTGTGAAAGTGACTAGAAGTGCCTACATGCACAACCAGTCTAGTTAATTTTCTGTGTAATCGACCTCCTTGGATTCAATCCTAGTAAAGTGAACGCCGATCTTGAAAGTGGACCCGGAGAAGTATTCCATTAGGGACAAACTCCATAATCAATCTTGTTGTCTAGTATCACTGTATTTTTTCTTCTTATTACTTTTTTTTACATGTTTCTTATGTTTTAACTATGTCATCAATTCATCCCTTTTTAATTGATTCCCACGGTTAAAGAACTTTAACTTAAAATTCAGGTCACTCTTGGCATTAATCAATTATACTTTAGTTTAACATATGATCATTTCAGATCAATCATGCTACTTTAGTTTTGGGAAAGACAACTACATCCACAACTATATTTCATATATTAGATGTATGTATTGGATATATTTTAAATGTTAGAAAGGCATCCATGAAAAAGAAAATGCATGACTTTCTACAAAATTCATATGAAGTGATATATTAAGAGTGTAATGTTTTTTCTTCTTTTACAACATTGTTGAACTCATTAATCTCCCCATGAATGGTTAGCATCAAATACTAATGTGTTACTCAGAAAATCCAAAAATATTTTTTCATGATGTGACAATGCTCCTGAATGTCACCTTGCCAATGAGGGCTCCCAAAGGCAAAAATATACCACATGTGCTATCATCCCTCAAATATGAAGGCATAAATATACCGCATGTGTCACCATGGCTCTAATATTTAGCAATTCCTCAAAATTTCATCCTCAATGAAGAGATAGTTGTCAAAAGTTTCAACCAAGGCATCCAAACTGAATTATCCACAAGCAACGTGCTTAAAAATTTATTAATTAATCATACAAGTCTTCCAGCATAAGAGTGGTAGCAATGGCCATGAATAATTCTTTTGAAAACTTATAAGACTGCTATGTCATTTTATTTTTGGTTATTGATAGATTGTGGAGATAACGTAAAAATCATTTCCATCTTTTTGACACCAAGTTGCATCCATCAGAGTTTTCCCAAAGTAGTTAGGGTATTATTACTCATTGACTGTGGAAAGACAATAAAAGATTTGGTTGTTCATTTTTCAAATAGTTCTTATTTTCCCTCTCACAATTATGATGACAATATAATAAAGATTTATAAGATTTATAAATCAACATAAGAAATTCTAACAAACTACACTTAAATTATTGTTGCAAAAACTCTCTTGGAAAATTTCGAAAGAATTCAATTATAATAAAACAATTTGAACTTACAGTGACTAAGAAAAACAATGCCCTCTTGCTTAGAAGGTGAGTGCTAGAACTAAATTTACCAAAATAAAGTTACCATACATGGTGAGTGGACCTTCTAAATGTTTATTCCACTTGCATGTATTTTGGTATATAATACAACTCGCTTAAGAGAAATCCTCACTTGCGAAAACCTAACAAACCATATTCTTCGTTTATATGCCTAAGAGCAACATGCTTTCCCAAACATCATACAAGATTGTAAGCCTCCTTCTTGTGTGCACATATTTCAGATTCATAATTTGAACAGGTTAAAACCTAAAACTACAAACGTGAAACAACAATATCACCTTTGTGAATACCTCGTAGTAATAATATTTCAAGTTTAAATGACATGATAATGAAATATGATATTATGGTATTCTTTAGAAATGGAAAAGGAAGTTAAAATATGCATCTCCCACCAAACAACTTAATAGAGTAACCATTAAAGAATCCAAAATTTACTCTTGCATGCTTTCATCTCCCATAACAAAGTTAGTTGTGAATGAATAGTCTATTGCCTATGACAGCTTTAAAAATATTACAAAGTGAATACTCTTTAAATTCTGGCAACAAACTACTAGCAAAACAAAGTAGACTATTGAACAATTTGTGTTTTCATTGATGTCAAAGTCACAAAGCATTGTTGCACACATGTTGTCATTGATGTGAAAGTCATGAACCATTGTTGCATGCATGTTGTTATTGATGTCAATTGTAGTAGTTTCACAAATGTCGAAGGAAAAACAATGAATTAAATTGAAGAGGTGACAAAGGATCAATCAGAACACTAGACTCGGCAAAAAAGGTTGAATAGGTTGGCTAAGAAAGCAGTTCAAGCACATGTTCATCATGCAATAAAAGGCCAAATAGGTTAGTTGAGCAAGCAATTCAAGTGCAAGGAAGGCAAGCCAAGAAGGATGAGAAGGCCAAAGCTTGAGGAGATAGAGGAAGCCATAAAGGCTAAGAAGGATGAGAAGGAGGTAGCCCTAATGATCGTTGTTGGTCATATAGGTCTAATAGGCCAACTCCCAAGGGTTAGACTATTGGCATTGTTAAAAGAAAAAAATATGCGCCAAATTTCTGATATGATATGGAGATATGTGTTGAGATTTCTAAGTCTGACACGATAGAAATCCCTATTGCATTATGTGGTTTAAATTGTCTAACAAGTTATTTATAAATATAAATACTGAAATAAACACAAATGTAGCCTTAACTCATATACATATCAACACTGAAATAACTGAGACAAACGCACAAGGGACACTGTTACTTTTGGATAATCGTCCACGAAAAAACCAATGCAGGAAAACCGGTGTAGAATATATGAGGGTTTTATTATTATGCAGTTTTTGAATACAACTAGGGTGCCAGAAATGGCTCACCCAATAGAGAAAACACTCAGTAGTAGTACCTCTCCTTAGAGACAGATATTCTAGCTAATCAATCACTAGATGAATGATCCCACAACAACTATGATAGCTTCCATTTCTCTCCATCACTCTGATGGGGACTCTGTCACCCTCTCAACTCACCAGCACTCAGTATGCCCCACAAAAATCTCCCACCACTCCTTCTTGGCCCTACTTCAGCTCTTCTAGTCTCTGCACAGCTACTGAAGCCTTTGTATCATCCGCTTGGCTCTCTGCATCAGCCCTTAAACCCTTTGTGTCATGCACGTTGGCCTCTTTAGCCTCTACGTAGCTCCCAGCTGCCTCCGCATCAGCCTCTCCACGCTCTGCGTTGTCTCTCTGGTACTATCTTTTCCTCTTTACTATGTATTCTTAGCCTTCTATCAAATTGCCCCTCGCTACAATAGATCACTAGCTTGATTCTCTTAGCAAAACCCCGCTCCAGAAAATAAAACCAACTAATCAATTTGTTGTATCTCCAACTGACCCTCAATCCTCCTCTTATACTTTTCCTATTGAGTCTTCAATGACTGAGATTAAGTCCCTAATAAAAAACTAAGATTATATTTGGCTTGATCCATGTCATTTAGAACATTTTCACCTAGTTTTATATTAATAACCATTAATATTTTGATTTTCCTAAGTTTAGACTTAGGAACCCCATTAAAAATATTAATTATTTTAATATCTCTCCAACCGGGTGGAATTTCTCCAAACCATTTCTCAGTCTTGGATATCTTATGTGACTTAGACTCTCCACCAATTTTGATTGCTAGATCACATCTGATTCTACCATAAATCAGCACTCCCTCTTAGCAAGGAATGTGCTCTAGTAATGTTTCACCATGGAACCATCACATTGATCCTCTGCACAAGTACCTGTGTTAATTCTTGGTCTACTGCCTCACATCATCTGCACTAATTCTTCCTATATTGCTACCCATGACACTACCACTCCCGCTGGTACATCTATATTATAGCTCCTTCTCAATATGTTGCTCGTGGTGTCTCTATCACTGCCACTACTAAGTGATGCACTGCAACTCAGTTGCTGAGAAGTAGGTAACTAACTTCTCCCAAATACTGACATCCCAGTTAGTCTCGAAGCCATGTGAAACTAAAGCTGGCTCTGCTTCTATACTATGCTCCCTTTGCTGCTACTATGCTATTGCATACAACTCTGTGCCTTTCGTACTATTGCACGCTCCACTACACTACCTCAGATTTCTACACCAAATCAATGCCTTGCTACTTCGGTACACTTTGCTCCACCCAACATCTATCATTTTATTACTGTCATTAAGGGCTCCCATAGTCGGATATCATACAAGAGTTTGGGCACCTCGAGGATCCTGCACCTAGTATGTAGTTCTCCTCACTACAACTCAATGTCTTCTGACCTCTTCTCTAGAGGTGCATGAGCACTCATGGCACAACCGTCATCAATCTTGACCTCTTTCTCTTCCTTAACTGGAGATGCCTTGGAGTCGGAAGCCTCCCCCTTGTTTTTCTTCCTTGGAAACTAGGATGCATAATGTCCCAACTCACCACAATGGAAGCACTTCACCTTGTAGATGTCCTTCTTCTTCCTCATCCCTTGTTGTCCCGGAGATGTTATAGCCGCATCCCCCTCCTCCTCTTTCTTGATTCGACTTCCCTTGCCACTTCTCCCTACCTTGGTCAACCTCCTGATCTCTTCTTGACTAAGAACTACCCACATCTCCTCCCATCCTGGAGGAGTACCACTACCCAAAATACTTTGTGCCAATATCTCCCACTCCTCAGAGACTGCATTCAAGGTGGTCTTCACCGTGAACTCGAGAACCAGTGTAGACCCTATGGAAGTCAGTTGGTCAAAAATCTCTTGCAATCTAAGGAAGAACAAATATATTTTCTCTCCCTTCTACATCTGATACGACCATAGCTAATTCTCCAATAGCATCTTCTGTTGCATGGAAGTTCCCTGATACAAGGTTGTCAAAGTATCCCACATCTCCTTTGTTGTGTTCTTTTCAAAAATATGTGGTATGGCATGATCTTTGACCCATCTAGGATCATGCACTTTTCCATCGCCATTGCATCCTATACTTCTCATTCTCATCTTGGTTGACTTGGATAACTATAGTTCTCAATCCAAAGTCCTTGATGTGATGTCTATCTAGGACTACCAGGATCCTAGCCTTGTAGATGACAAAGTTGGAAGCCTTGTCCAGCCTATCATGATCCCTCAGTCTGTTAACTACCGTTTAAGCTCCTCTTCTATAATCTCTCTAAGTTTCGACTCCCATCCTAGAAATCTCGTTCTAAGTCCTAATTTCCCTGCCAGAAATCCTCTCGCCAAATGTCGAACCACTCCTTCCCAATCCCCCTTGCAACTGCAACTCAGATCTGGATTTCTTGGCTAGAACTTCGTCAAGTTAGTGACTCCCTCTACCTTGGTTTTGTACCTTTAGGTATTGTTCTGCACCGATAGAAACAACACCCCACCAACTTCTCAATCACAATATGCGCATAGCTCCCTAAGCCCCAATAACTGAAGAAATTAAGCCTTTCAGGCTCTGCACATCCCTACAGTGGAATAATCTCGTATGTCCACAGCTGATTCTCCAATACGACCACAACTGATTCTCTAATAGCATCTTCTATTGCATGGAAGTTCCCTGATACAAGGTCATCAAAGTATCCCACATCTTCTTTGTTGTGTTCTTTTTAGCAATATGTGGTATGGCATGATCTTTGACCCTGTCTAGGATCATGCACTTTTCCCTCCCCATTGCATCCTCATACTTCTCATTCTCATTTTGGTTGACTGGGATAACCATAGTTCTCAATCCAATGTCCTTGATGTGATGTCGATCTAAGATTGCTAGCATCCTGGCCTTCTAGATGACAAAGTTGGAAGCCAAGTCCAACCTGCCCTAATCCCTCAGTCCGTTCACTACCATTTCAACTCCTCTTCTAGAATCCCTTTGAGTTTCGACACCCCTCCTCAAAATCTCTCTCTAAGTCTTAATTTCCCTGCTATAAATCCTCTAGCCAAATGTCAAACCGCTCCTCTCCAATCCTCCTTGAAACTGCAACTCAGAACTAGATTTCTTGGCTAGAAATCCATCAAGTTAGCAACTCCCTTTACCTTGGTTCTACCCCCTTATGTATTTTTCTACACCAACAAAAACATCACCCCACCAACTTCTCAATCACAATATGCACACAACTCCCCAAACCCCAATAACTAAATAAATTGCACCTTTCAGGCTCTACGCAGTCCCAACAATAGCAAAATCTCCTATGTGCATAGCCCCAAGGTGTAGGAGCTTGAGAGTCCTCCCACCTCGTCTCAATAAGTAGAAAACCTCGATGTTGCCTATCCCTTGTAAACTGCTCAAAATGTTGTCCCACCAAAAAATCAATCTTGGGTATGTCAAGAGGGAACTCCCAAAGCTACAACTTGAATCCCCTAAAGTAGATCCCTTATCTCGATGTGTCAATCATGACCATCTCCTATGAGTCATATAGCCACCCAAGTAAGGTTCTATCTAGTCTTAACTGGTCCCTGGGAAGTGAACTGCCTACTATCAAATCGGGTCCCAATGGTAGAGTTGGGTGACCTTCCCCCTTGTGAGAACCAACGCTCCCCAATCGATAACACAACTGCTCAACCCTGTAGCTCCTGTGTCACAAACTAATCTCAAAGTGAGTCCACCAAGAGGATTTTGCATTGGTCTGACCATAGTTGTGACCCTCTCATGCACCTGTAGGGTCATCCACTCTGGTGAATCTCCACCACAAATCCAATAAAGGGAAACTCCACTTTATGCAGATCTATCCTGCTAGGGAACCTTGCCAAGGTCTCCATCAAGCAATCCATGCCTAGTCTCCTGTCGAAACAATAGGTAGAAGGGCCTTCCTCAACCTGTAGTGATAATTTTAATGGTCTCTGACCTGTCATCTGAAGGATGCTGCAATCCTATCTCTTTCATCCCCATGATCCTCCCAAAACAAGGTATTCCTCTAACCGAATGGATCCTTGGATCCCACAACTACATTAGATGCCCAACGCTCCCAACTCTTATTGCCTACCATTAAGTAGTGCTAATGAATGCCAAGAGCCACATGTGTGAATCATCTTGTGATACTATCATAGTGCCCCAAGTCATCAGCGAATCTTTAGGGGATGAGCTACTCTCAGTGTAACTAAAACCCAATGGGAGACCTATACAATCTTCCCCTATAGAAATTAGCACATCCCTAAAGGGGGATGAACTTCCAAGCCTTAAGAGGCCGCGATCTTATGCCAATTACAAAGGGAAACTTCCATGCTGATGTTGTGGATCCCTAGTCATAATCAGCAGTCCAACATGCTCTTATTAGATCCTCCCCTCCGGTATCTCTCGGCCACCATATAGGTAATGACCAAAGTTATGCCCAACATGCAGGGACAACTTGACATTACCTGAGCCTCCCATCCCATGGCTAGCCTCAATCTTCAACAACAACAGGGAATACCCACCTCGTGATGTGGAGAAAACCTCAGTGATCTCCCATATGTTGATCTAAGAATGAGCTATATCTCTCAATGTCACAGTCTTGTTCATCTCAGAGTGGAGTAATCCACTCGTCAAATAAAACCATGGCCCAAGTTTGCGGCGACATAATTCTCACAACTGATGTGATCCATCCGCACGTCACATCTTACCCCTATAGGTATAGGCTCCATATATCAAGGGATAATCTTGTGTATACCCCAAGACCCTCCTCCCACCTAGCCAAATGAAAAACTCTACTATCCCATCCCCAGATAGTGTACCAAAAAACTTCCATAAGCCTAAATGACCTCCCTTAGAACAAGTATATCATCCCCTATGTCGTATGCCCCTGCAATGCTCCGAAATGCCCTGTCAATGGTGGGTCATAGAAACCTCCCATAGTCATTATTACCCTCAAGGGGGGACTCAGCGGAAAAGAATATGCCCTCTCTACAACATACCATGTCATCCCTATCTATCCACATGTCAACATGCACGTAGTTTTTTTTCCCCAATAGAAACCTTCTCTTGTGTACCTGATACTCGGGGTCACATCCATGCACCTCAAGTGAGTCTCTTGCACCCTACTCCTTGTGGTGAGGGAATCAAGGGACAACAACTGGCTTTTCTGTGACTGTATGCAAGCCCTTATGGATATACTCAAGAGGTGCTCATCACTACATATCTCTATACACCACAGAATGCCACAGCTAGAGGGTGAGTCTATATGCAGTAACGTACATCTTCTCATGGTCGCCACCTCTACTACACACCTCCATGACCTTGAATGGGTGGACCTCCCTTCCTGATCCTCTCAAAGAGATCTAACAAGGAAACCTCCCTATGCTAGGGGTGGTGTCACTAAGGTGTTGCTCCCTGGTGTCCTTTGCACCCCACATATCCATAGGAAAGCCTCACCCCCATACAATGCTCTATCTGGTGTCCTTTTGATGCCATTGCTGGAAATAATACTAAGGAGGGGGTGAATCAATATTAGTAATATCAATAAATTTTTCTTTTCATACTCTTATTTATATACATCACTTCAACGAAGGTAACTCGGATGTACATGCAACTGTATTTAAGGCAGCCAGTGTATATCCAGCAAACTTGTGATTCAGTTAATTCATCATATGTCAATATTTAATCAGTGCATTACTACTTCATTAACCATATAAAAAATAACCATCTGCAGTAATAACAAAACAAACCATCACATATAAGAAACACGCATGAACACCAAGATTTAAGGTGGAAACCTAATGCAAGTGAATTATATGGTTGTTATGTGTGTCTAATATCAACAGAAATAAAGTAGCTTAAAGCACTTAAACAATTAAAAACAAAAAACTACATACACATGTTTCAAGTACTTAATTCTGCAATTGTCAGCATAAGCTAGATCATATATTTATAAGCTTTGGAGTGAGAGGTTCTTGTAAGCATAACAAGTTGTTAAACCCTCATTTCAGATCAGGTGGTATCAGAGTAGGATGCTTGATTGACAGAGCAATCTATTTATTTGGTTGACTTGATAGGTGTTCAAATAGTCAAATTCTATTGTTTGACTGTTTGTAAATTGACTATTGTGTGAGTTTTCAAAGGTGAAGGGAAAGCTATTGATAAGCTAAGTCTAGGAGAGGAAAAGAAGGAAGAAGGGCTGAAGGAATTCTCCTTACCCCAAGGACCTCAAGGCAATCCTTGAAGCATAAGAGGGTTTGTTTGCAAAAGGCTGCTTGAATAAGAATTTGTTTCTATTGCCATTTAGTTTAGAAATTTGTCATTAATTCTTTGAAATCTTTGTGAATTTTGTTGAAGTGTTTTTGTTCATTTTGATAATGACAACTTCTACAAGTGATTTTTCCAAATCCTCCTCTTTCACAAAACTCTTTGATGAATACTTGAAGTGAGATTTGTTCATCATGATGGATATGGTGAGAGAAATGACTACCGAACTTCGAGAGCAGTTGAATTCCATGGAGGAAGAGAAGCAGTTGCTTTCTTTCAAATTGCAAGAAATGGAGAGACAACATCATATTGAAAATATGGATCTGGAAAAGATGCATGAGTTGGAGACACAGCTCCTTGCTACCAAAGAAGCCTTAGTCAAGTATCAGCTTGAAGAAGAGGTAAACAATTCTAGTTTGTCTTGAATTTCCTCTAAGCATGTTTATGTTTGTTCTTTTGAAAAACATACAAGAGGCATAGGGTCCAAGATAATGTCCAAAATATGCTATGAAGGAAAAGGATTGGCCAAACATGCACAGGGTATTGTTGAGCCAATAATGGTTGAGGAAAGACCTAAGTATTTGGGTCTTGACTATGGACATTCTTATGGAAAAAGTTACAAAGTAGACATGAAGGCAATTGAAGCAGTTCCTAGGACGAGTTTCATTTCAGGTTCTCCACCTCAAGTTTGTAAAGATTTTATTCTTGGGGAATGCAATTGTTTTTGAAACATCATTTGTAGGAAGAAGATGTACATAAACATACACTTGAACCAGAAAGTTGTGAAAGATCTAAAAGCATTGAAGGAATTGATGGTGTTCCAAAGGGAGCTACTTCTTCATTTGATTCACCTCCTCATGAAGTTAATGAAGGTGAAAGAGAAAGGTATAAATCTGATTTCAATCACACTTCTTTTTATTATGCTAAGCATGATAAATTTCCACATAAATGTTGGAAAAGAATTTCATGTTCCTTTTGTGGTTTGGTTAACCATAGTGTTTCTAGATGTTGGAAGAGAATGGTCACATAGAGGAAACTTTTGAAGGAAAGAAGGCAAGAAGCTAAAGGTCCATTGGACAAGGCAAATTATGTTGTCAAGAAGATGAACATGTGTACTTCTTATTTCCATAAGCAAGGACATATTTCTGAAAGGTGTTGGACTCTGAATCCAACAATGCTTCCACGAAATTTGAAGAAAGTGGAGAAAGAGTATGGTAAGAATGGAAAGGAAGTTTCCATAATCGATGTGATTAGGATGATCCACATGTTGATGTCGATGTGTACTTAAAGGAAACACCTTTGATGTGGATTGGTAAGAAATGGTTAGATTTCTTACCCAATTAAAGTTACATGTTTTCTTTTGATGTGAAAATAAATTTGTCACATTTATTTGCATTTCTTTGCTAATGGAATGCAAGTTGTAGGATGGAAAATTTGAGTATGTAGACTCACTTTATTGCAGAAAAATTTTATTCATTTCAGCTTTGAAAGTACCTATACATGTGATTGAGGATCTTGTACTTATGATTGTGCTTTAGATAAATTTGAATAATCAAATACATGCATAAGGATGGAATGTATGAACACAGGCATGTTAATGATTTCCTTGTATTTGAACATGTATCTAATTGACTTGATGGAAAGCTATCAAGCATCATATTTTTTTTTTAAACATGCACGTAATGTCATGTCTACTTGAAAGAGCTGATATGGTCTCGAAGATTGAAAAAGAGATAATGATGAAGTGTTTTAGCTTTGTAAAAAAATCATTAAAATTCTTTTTGTACATGCTTGACTTGAAGAGTCAAATCTTTGAAAACCCATTTTTTTTGTCAGCTTGGGATTTAGTCAATCATTTGTACAGAAGATGTAAAGACATGATGATGATTCACATGATGTGAAATTTGTTTCTTTTGATGGAGCAAGAATTTATGTCGTCAAGCTGTTTTCTTGTATTTTGACATCGTCTGCGGAAGAAGATTTGCAATAGAAAAGGTCGTCATGGAAGTGGTTTGGAAGCAATCCTCAACTACCTTTCGTAAATTATGAATGAGTTCAAGGAAGAAATTCTTAAAAGGAGGACAAGTGCATCCATGAAGGGAAGTGTCGACTACCTTTGAGATTTGATTCAAAGCCACCTTCCATGCAAGAAAGTGTATGAAGGCTGAAAGAAGAGGGCACTGTACTCTCATCTACAGTTCAGATCAGTGTATCAGTCTTTTGGGTTCCAAAAGATTCCCAATGGGGAGGAGTGATCAGATATTGATCAAAGAATTTAATGATAGCTCAAAATTTGAAGTGTTCAAAAGAGTGTCGAACCTGAGTGACAGGATAGATCTCATCTTCCTGATTCTGGCGCCATGAACGGTTAGAAAAACTGACATTGTATGAAGAAGTTATTGTCATTTCAAAAGTTCAATAAAGTGAAATTTCCAAGAATAATTTATTTTTGGGAAATAACAAAAAGAAGAATATTCCAAGGAATACTCCTTGGAATATTTCCTGGAATATTCCTTTTGGGTGACCAATTATGACCTAACATGTGGCAAGCCCAGAGGCTGCCTTGTGGCCCTGGAATGGTCATGTAAAATTATGTTTAGGGTCTGAGGGTGATCCAGATTTAAATAGGAATGCAACAAATTATAGAGATAACCATAAACACAAAGATGCAATAGAAATAATACTTCATTTCATTAATGTAAAATACTGAGATATGTTTACAAATAGAAAATGGAAATAAATAGCTAGGGCGATGGTAGCTTATCTCCGAGAAGACATGTGGTGGCTACATGCCTCTAAATTGTGTTACAATGAAGCTCGAAGGCCTATTTATTGTTGAGAAACAATGGAAAACCCTAAACATCCAAAAAGACCTAACCCTAGAAGATGAAACGCCAAACTATGGGCCCCATTTAAGTAAATTTGTACATCAACTTCCCGGGGTCATAACTTCAGCATACAATCTCCGTTTGATGCGTACAATATCTCGTTAGAAATATATATCCGAGAACTACAACTTTGAGAAGAGAAACATTGATACATGTTTCTCAAAAAACATCGTTTAGGGCCTCAAAACAGCTCCAAAAGTTTAGGACTAGAAAAACTGCTAAAAATAGTAAATTGTGCTACAATTAAGGAAACTGAAAAGTTGAAAGAAACAATGGTGGGGGTCCAAGTGGACTTCGCAGGTGGCCACCAATATCCACCTGGATCATTCCTCCCCCCTTTAAGAAGCAATTATCCCCATTGCGTTGAGTTCCTCCATGTGATGAGGAAACTTCTGTTGAACTTGGTCCTTGGCGAGCCACTTGCCCTGGTGAAGGCGTTGACCTACTTTAACAACTCGATGCAGTTGGATGTTCTGCTAGCGAGTGTGCTTGATCTGTGTGTCCATGATTTGATCAGTTGCAACTTGTTCCATGCAATCTAGATTTAACTCTGTGGGTGTGAGCTATTCTGCAATGTCGGATGTGTCTAGTAACGGTGTTAAGTATGGCCGAAGGCAGTTCACATTGAACACTGGGTGTAGGACAAGGAATGGGGGAATGTTGAGCTCAAATGCATTGTCTCCCACAGCCTTGGTAATGGTGTAAGGACCATATGGAAGTGGTCTGAGTTTTCGATATGCTCCAATAAGGTGCTCCTTTTGCAAATGTAGCCAGACTTTGTTGCCCACCTGAAACTTGTGTGGCACCTGATGTTGATCATGTCACTGCTTGTACTTGGCATTCGATTTCTCTAGAATGTCATGGACTTTCTGGAAAATATTTTGGATGTGCCCAATGAAGTTGTTAGCCTTATCTATTTCAGACTGGAAATGAGATGAATCTGTGTGAGTAGATGCAAATGGCATGCCCACATCAATGGGACATAGTAGCTAGAATCCAAGCCCACCTGAAAAATGTTGTGGCTAGTTGACTTGTGGAGAGACCAGTTGTAGCTGTGTTGAACATAGCAGAGGCTCTCATCCCATGTGCATGGATGCTTTCAGCTGTGCATGCGCATAATGTGTTCAATCATCCTATTGACAACCTCTGTTTCACCATCAATTTGAGGATGGAAGGTCGTGGACTTAGTGAGTTTGGTAAGCCCAACCTCTTCACGACCTTTGCCGAAATGAGGTTCTTCTGGCTCTCTCTATTGATAATGAACTGTAGCAGGGATCCCTTTAACCACATCTGGGAGTGGAAGAGAAGCTCCTCCTCCTCTGGATCTTCAGGTTCCTCCTTCTAGATCTTCATGGTGGCAACAGTAGCATTGGGCTCCGCATCAATAATCTTCTTCCCTTTATCATTCCCCTTGTTTTGTTCTAACTCAGAGTCGGAACATGCATCTAATTGTGAAACCTTTAGCTCAACCATTAGTGACTACTTGGCCTGATACTCGCTTGTGTTGTGAGTGGAGCTCTTATGGAACTCACACCATTTTCCCGTGTCCTTTTTCGGCTTCATGGTGTTGTTCTTTGCTTGGAGCTTTGGCAGTGGGCCACCCTACCTTGGCTTTGTCCTTTGTTCTGCGGTTTGATGGTACCTTTCCCTTGCTTAAAATTTGCAGATACAAAGTCTCTCTTCTTCTGTTTAAACTTTTTCTCGACCTTGACCGCATATTGGTATGTCGTGCCAAGTGAGGAGATGTCCAGGAATTCTATTTATTCTTGGATGTACTTGTGCAGGCAACCACAATATTTGAGTATAAAATGATACTCTGAATCCTTGATACCCAAATTTGTGTGAAGGGTATGGAAAATATTGGTAAACTCCAACACGTCTTGGTCCCTTCCCTGCCACAACATGGTCCACTTTATGTATTGATCATCATAGCCTTCGACAGGGTAATACTGCTCCTTAATGGAATCCTGGAATGAAATCCAGGTGGGTGCGGCTAAAAATAGTGATTCGATACTTTCATCCTTTTTTTTGCAGTAGGTTTCCCACCAATCCTTGACATGGGTGCCTACTTTGAGAAGAGCGAAAATAATCTTTTCCCGACTGGAAAAACCATGAACAAAAAAATAACCCTCTAGCCGATTTAACCATTTATCGAGAGGATTTGTGTTTATCTGACCCTCGAATATGGGGATTTCAAAATTAACTTGTACCTTAAACAGTGTGGTGTTTCCATAGTAGGTATGGGAAGTCGATGCGTTGCCCCTGGGTAGCCGCTGAAGGATCTGGGAAAAGTTGTCCATCATCGCATTCCTTCGTCACTCAAGGGCTTCTTTGAGCAAGATTTTGATAGGATCTCCTACTCCCTCATCTTTCTTTTCATTCGCCATGGGAGGCCATTGGGTTTTGCGCAGTTGGTCTTGCAAAGATTTGACCAGTTCAAGCCCTAACTCCTTACATCCCAACCTCGTTGGGGACATGCAAACAAAAATAGAGAAAAAAGCAAACCACTCCAATACCACTGATCCATATTTAAACAACAACACAACAAATTATAGAGATAACCATAAACACAAAGATGCGGCGAAAAAAATACTACATTTCATTAATGTAAAACACTGAGATATGCTTACAAATAGAAAAAGGAAACAAACAGCTTATCTCTTAGAAGAGGTGTGGTGGCTACATGCCTCTGAACTGTGTTACAATGAGGCTTGAAGGCCTATTTATTGTTGATAAACAATGGAAAACCCTAAACATCCAAAAACCTAACCCTAGAAGATGAAATGCCAAACTGTGGGCCCCATTTGGGTAAATTTCTATATAAGCTTCCCAGGGTCGTAACTTCGGCATACGATCTCCGTTTGACGTGTACAATATCTCATTAGAAATATCTATCCGAGAACTACAAATTTGGGAAGAGCAACGTCTGTCCATGGACCCATGTTGCTCTCAGTTTTCAAAAAAGATGTCGTTTAGAGCCTCAAAACTGCTTCGGAAGTTTAGGACCTGAAAAGCTACTAAAAAATAGTAAATTGTGCTATAATTAAGGAAACTGAAAGTCTGAAAGAAACAATGGTGGGGGTCCAAGTGGACTTGATGGGTGGTCACCAATATCCACCTACATAAGGGGGGATCGAACCCGTGACCTCCAGTAAGACTTGAACATGTGTTACTGACTCCGCTACAGTGGTTCTTAACAAACTACAGTCAAATGCTCTATTTACAGTTTAACGGATTGCAGTTTGGGGGTGAGGACCGCTAGCGGTCCCCAAAAGTGGTCACATGTCCACTGATTGAAATTAACCACATGCGGTTTGCATGTTGACTACCAACAAACTGCTAGCCCAACGTTATCCTAATTGCTAGGTGTAGTACCTATCACATACATTCCAAACACAATAGTTACCGTAAGCCTTGACGGTCAAGCACGATGGAGTGCTAAAAAAGGGCGGTTATTCCAAATTAGTTATAGTTAACTGTAGTTACCAAATTTAATGGAGTATCACTAGGAGTTACTCATTAAATGCACTTCAGAAGTGATTTTCGACCTAAGAGAGTGAATGAAGAGGCTAGATAGGCTAATTAAGGCCTTCCAAAGCCAATGGAATAGTCTAGAGAAGCTAAAGAAGCCATCTTTAGGGAGATGTTTCATCTAGGGAGATTTTGGAGCTCACGGCCACCAGGGGATGGAGGCAATTGCAGGAGCTACCAGTATCCGTTCTCAGTGAGCCAACAATCATTCCTAACTGTAATGAGCCTTATAAATCCATTTCAAGGTTTTACAGAAGCATATGAAGACTTCTAAGGGCTGATATTAGATAGGGAAGTTTGCGGCAGTCGAGTGCCATCTGTGGAGGAAGACTTAGATTAGGGATGCAATGTTCATTTTAAGAAAATGAATAGTCTATTGTTGATGTCTGATATATGCTGGAGACAATAGAATAGGTTTCATAGATAGTTGAATAATTCTGAAGGATATTGTGCCATCAAGAAGCTCACGGAAGCTTAGTGCATTGATTGAGGGAATCAAGTCTAAGGGATCTTAGATCCGTTTGCAGAATGATGACAGCCATGAAAAGGATATAGATGACTTTTTAAACCCATTGGTTCAGTCAATAACCATTGGAGTTGAGTGTGGAACTTGTAAAATAATTGAAGCCATAATCCCAAAAATCTACGTCAAATTGACGAAAGCTCAAGGAGACATAGCCCATGATATTCGGGTGAACTACTACATTAAATTTGTTGTTATGTGTTGATGGTTATTTTTGAATTATGTGGCTGTTATGTGTGTCTAATATTAGTAGAAACAAATGAACTTAAATCACTTAAAGACTTAAAAACAAATAAGAACATACACCGGTTTCAAGTACTTAATTTCGCAATTGTCAACATAAGCTAGATCATATATTTATAAGCTTTGGAGTGTGAGGTTCTTGTAAGCATAACAAGGTTCTACTACATCCTCCTTGGAACATGAATTATCTGACGGTAATTTCTAAAATGTCCTCCCAAAATTCCACAATCCTCCCTTCAAATGTAGCAGCAAATTTACCTCCCTAGGGTGGCACTAGAAGTCCACCTAAGGAAAGGTGAGTTCTCCCCTTGGGGAACTGTATGTTAGAAAACACTTGTGAGATGAACAACTTGAGCAACAATGTGTAAATGTCAACTTCTCAAAAGATGGCAATTTCTGCCCCCAAACTTCTATTTATAATTTATGTCTTACTTTTCCTTGTGGATCCCACCAAATATTTGGACCACCCATTACAAAATTGAATTTTCTCCCAATAGGTGTGTATTCCTTGAGGGGTGGACCCACATTCTACTAACTTTAATATTTGAACCACTTTTCCTAAGTTGGTACCCCAAAAGTATGTTAGCTCTCAAATGGAAAAAATGGTTGATCTCTTCTAGAAGAAATTATTAAGGGACATTACATAGAGCCTCTTTGTTGATGTAATTTTGGTTCGAAGATAGATTGCACCCAATGCTATTTTGGTTACATGAACCCTTGCTATATATATGAGAAACTTTGCATATTTTTGTATAATGTTTTGGATTCGTATGGATGCATATGAATATTTATGTATTTTTTGATCAACTAGTTTTTTGGTCCCATATTTTTCCAGTTCCAACCTTATTCACAGTTTTGGGCTAATTGATTTGATGCATGCTCCATTTTTTATAACATTGGGTTTATTTCTTAAACATGAAAATCTATTATCAAAATATTATAACCTAATAAAGAATGATAACAATTATTAATATCAACTAAACCCAAATGTTCTATTCAATCTTAGGAATGTTAGAAAGTATTCATAATTCTTTAGGATTTTATTTCCATGCTTGAGAAACATTTAGAGAAACATTCCAAGATCAACATAGCTTTCCTGACTTAAAAGGTCAAGAGAGTTAGTAGTGTGACAAATATATTGAAACTTAGATCTAATCCAAGTATAAGTTAGAAAATCAAAGAGAAAATGTTTTTCATCTTCAACCCTTTTAGTATCACAAAGGTAACAAAATCATCTAGTTTCACTCTAAAGTTAGAAGAAGTGAAATGTTTTATCACTCATTCGTTTTATTTTCCATGAAAGCAGTAGAGAATATAAGCACAAATTAAAAAATACTATATCAGAACTAACATTCATGTGAATCTCTATACATTTGTGCCCTCCATGAACTTTGAAGACCATTTCAATAGAACTGACCTCAATTTTCATATTGAAATATTGTTCAATAGGGAAAGTATTTTCACCAAAGCCCTAATAATCTTTCCATAGTTACATCGCTGAGGCTAGACTGGGTAAGCATCAGTTTGTCAAATAAGATTAAAGCCAAATTTGAATTACTATGTGTGAGATGTTCACCAGAAATAAATTCTTGTACATGTAGGAATTTACAGGGTAAGTTCCTCAGATAGAACACTAACGGACACCACTCACAAATAGATCACAGATTAATACACCAATATTTTTGACATGGTTAAAACCCTCAAATAGGGAAACAGTCCACGGCCTGAGCCAACACAGCCACTTCAGGAAATTTATTAATAAAGAATGAAATTTGACATAAGCTTCTCTCATGAATAGTTAACCTACAAATGACCCTTCATGCTCTTTAAATAGAGATCATGGACCAATCGGGTGTTAAGCCATGGATCAAGTGTCGGTAATACCGAGGAGAGAATGAACCATTGGATCACTACATATCGTGACTGTCGGATTGTAAGTTACAGAAGTACATAGTAAAGAAACACACTTTACCTAACTCTACACTAGACCAAGTTATATTTAACTATTTCCTATGTGTTGGAATATCCTAACATCCCCCCTTAAGAACAACTTGGGATAGGATTGAAGGATTTACAAATATGACACAATAGAAGAAGGAAGGAGGCACTAGAGCCTATCCCCCCTTACTAACAACTTCCTGAACTCCAACCATAATTCGAAGTTTAGTAAACTTCACCTCTGTGAAAGCCTTTGTAAAGATGTTTGCAACTTGATCATCTGTTGAACAATATTGCACTTCAAGAACATGGTCATGAATGAGCATTCTGATGAAGTGCATGTGCAGTTCAATGTGTTTGCTATATTGAGGTTGGACTGGATCTTTGCATAATTGAATGGCACTTTGATTATCACACCAAAGTGTAGTTGGATGATGCTGCTGAAAGCCAAACTCTGATAGGATCTGACGAAGCCACAAGGCTTACTTACTAGCTTCTACGACATCACAATACTCTGCTTCTACTGAAGAAAAAGAAATGGCACCTTGTTTCTTGCAAGCCCATGTAATAGGTCCTAAACCAAGAGTGAACACATAACCTGCAGTAGACTTCTGATCATCAGGGTCACCAGCCCAATCAGAATCAGTGAAACCAACCAATAGAGGAGATGCTTTGGCACTGTAATGAATTTGAGACTGAACTGTACCTCGAACATAAGGAAGTATTCTTTTAGCTACTTTCTAATGATTTTCACATGGGTTTTGCATAAACCAAGCAACAAGGCCAACAGCAAAGGAAAGGTCAGGACGAGTATGGGTTAGATACAAAATTTCTCCTAGAAGTTGACGGTATAAGGTAGCATCAACTTCAGGGGAAGTACAAGTGACTGAAAGTTTGGCTCTAGACTGAAAGGGAGAAGGAGCTGGCTTACAGTCTTCCATGTGAAAATGGCGTAGAATATCACAGGCATACTTGCATTGGTGAAGGGAAATACCTTCCTTGGATTGCAAGACTTGAAGACCAAGAAAATAATGCAAGTTTCCTAATTCTGTCATTTCAAACTTCTTTTTAAGTATGGACTTCACCTGTTTGATAAGGTTGGGATCACTACCAGTGAGGATAAGATCATCAACATAAAGAACAAGAATGATAAGATACTTTCCCACTTTCTTGGTGTAGACAGTATTGTCAGAGTGACACCTAGAAAAGCTAGATTCTAAAAGAAAGCTATCCATTTTGGCATACCAAGCCCAAGGAGCTTGCTTGAGACCATAAAGGGATTTCTTAAGCCGACATACAAGGCTAGAGTCTGTTTGTATAAATCCAATAGATTGTTTCATATAGATTTCTTCATGCAAGTCCCCATGAAAGAAGGCGGATTTAACATCCATCTGATGGACTTCCCATTTGAAAGAGGCAGCAAGGGAAAGAACAAGGCAGATAGAGTTCATTTTGGCAATAGGGGAGAAGGTTTCAGTATAGTCAATGCCTTCAACTTGTGAAAAAACCTTAGCAATAGGATGAGCTTTATGTTTATCAACCTTCCCATCTGGTCCATACTTGGTTCTATAAACCCATTTGCATCTAACAAGTTTTCGTCGCTTTGGTAGAGGAACAAGATCCCATGTATCATTTTCCAATAATGAACGATATTATTCATTCATTTGCGTCCCAATCTGGATGCCCTAAAGCTTCTGCAAAGGTGTCAGAATCATAATTCGCTGAAGCTTGATCTAGTAAAGAAGAGGCTCTATCGAACTGAGAATGTGTACATCGTTGATCTCTAGGATCATTGGCAAGATCACCTGCTGCATCTCGAGTAGCACGAACCCATTTTGGAAGTTGAGGTGTTGAAGGAGGATCCTGAGAAGGTGGGGGAGGATTGTCATCCTCGCTTTCATCATCTGAAGAAGAAATATTTTCAAAAGTAGAAGAGATAGAGAGAGGTGGCAAATCCATCGAACTAGGCTCGTAGGCTGATATATTTTCAGCAAACTTTACATCTCTTCTAATGATAACGTTTTTAGACTTAAGTGGAATAAGTCTATATCCTTTGACATCTTCATAATATCCAACAAAAATACATTTTTCACTCTTAGGTTCTAAAGCTTTATGTTTCTCATCTGGAATATGGGCCCATGCTTCACTTCCAAAAACACGAAAGTGACTTACATCTGGTTTAATTGAGCTCCATGCTTTGTTTGGAGTGATATTCTTTAAAACCTTAGTAGGAATGTGATTTATTATGTAATTTTCACAGTTAATTGCTTCTACCCAATAATTAAGACTAAGTCCTTTAGATTGAAGCATAAATAAGCCATTTCCTTTAATGTGTGATTCTTCCTTTCAGCTACACCATTTTGTTGTGGAGTATATGGAACAGTATGTTGCATTTGAATTCCATTCTCAGTGCATAAGTTGATGAATTTGTTGTTAACATATTTTCCATTACATTTGAATTCCATTCTCAGTGCAAAAGTTGATGAATCTGTTGTTAACATATTCTCCACCATTATCAAATCTTAGCTTAAGAATTTGATGTCCAGATTGTTTTTCAACAAAGGCCTTAAAGGCCAAGAAGATTTTAAATACTTCACTCTTGAGTTTTAAGAAGTATACCCAAGTACGTCTAGAGAAATTATCAATGAAAGTTAAGAAATACTTGTAGCCAGAGAATGAAACAACTGGAAGTGGACCACATAAATCACTATGCACAAACTGTAAAGGGGCTGAGGCATGCCAAGAAGCACATTTTTTAAAACTGCCCTGATGATGTTTTCTGAGTACACATCTGGAAAAAACACCATCTCTACAAGATACCATTGGAAGACCTGCCACCATATTTTCTTTACATAGATTCTGAAGGGAGCGATAGTTTAAGTGACCAAATTGCTCATGCCAAAGTTTGCTCACTTCATCATTATGAGAAACAAATACCAAGGGAATATTTGATGACCCAAAGTTGTGAAACTTATACAACCTTGTAGAATCATCAGCAATGCCAGTAGCTAAAATCTGTCTAGGATTCTTTAGGTCCTTAATTACAACATCGTGAGGTGAAAATTCAACGATTTTACCTTCACCTGAATGAGTTATCTGATATACAGATAGAAGGTTGCAGGATAAGGTTGGAACACATAATACATCATTAAATTGACTATTGTCTATATGAACAGTTCCAGTCCCTACAACACTAAGAGATCTATCATCACCAACATATATATTTTTGGTGTTACAATCATTTAAAGAAGAAAACATGGCTTTATTTTTGGCCATGTGATAAGAAGCTCCAGAATCAATGAGCCACTCATGAGAATGAGAGGAAGAAAATACATTTAGTGCATAGCCAGACGACTGAGATGCTTAACAACCACATGCAGAAAGTGTCATTCCTAAAGATGAATTTGAAGAGTGCTCCAAATGGATGTTATGCTTCTTCATTGCTGCTTCCAAGGCTTCCATCTTCTTAAAGCATTTAGATTCTAAGTGGCCATCTCGATTACAAAAGTTGTAATGTCTATCAATCTTCTTCCCTTTGTTTTTATTTGCCTTATCATTCTGGTGAAATGATTTTTCATTTTGAGGCTGAAATTGCTTAGGACCCTTGTTTGTTTTAGGATATGACTTCTTAGGATTCTTTGAGTTTGGTTGCTGCTGGGCGGTTAACGCTTTCTTAGAAGAGTTTCCAAGATTAAGAAGACCAAGGTGTAAAAGTTTTCTTGTTCTCTTATTAAAGAATCACAAAAACCATCAAAGGAAGGGGGCTTGTAGTCATGTCCTTGAGAAATGAAGGCTTCTCTTGTAGAATGGAAGGTGGAAACAAACATAGAGTAGGGTTGTCCCAACTTGGTAAGAATGCAATAGATAAGGGCACTATCTTCTTTCTTAACCTTAACACCTTCCAAGAGAATTCTAATGGTCTTGAACTTGGACAAGAAATCTTCAATGCAAGAAAAATTATTGGGGTCCAATGTAAATAACTCATTTTCAAGTTGATGGGCTCTAAGTTCATTTTTTATTCCAAAAACTTTAGTAATATGCTTCATTGCTTCATCGCGAGTATCAAGTTCAGCAATATGGAATCTAAGATCGGGAGAGATATACATCCCTATCAACCCATGTGCTTGATCTTGCCTATTTTCCCATTTGGCTGCGTTCTCTTCATCTTTCAGCTTGGTTTCTTGGCCTGAGGCTATTCGGTAAAGACCTTTACTTCTAAGTAAATCCACAATGTAGGACCACCATTGGAAGTAGTTGGTACTGTCAAGAATGACTTGGCATGGACTTTCCATTTTTTTAGAGAATGAAGCTATATATGCTAGAACTAAGTCTTCCAATGGAAAGATCTCAAAATATTAGGCTGCTTCAAAAAAAGCGGCTCTGAAAACGGCTTCCGGATGAAGAAGTTATGTCTTTTTGAAAAAAAGTTGATGAAGGCGCCGACAAGGTGCGGGAATGTGCAGAAATGAAAAAAAAATGCCCCTTAAAAAAGGAGATTTGAACCCAAGACCTCTACTCTCATAAATTAGCTTTTAACCAAGTGAGCTATACAAAAAGTTTGAGAGAGAGAGAG